>JABUQX010060425.1:7500-25000 GCA_015478945.1 Trachelipus rathkii
TATATATATATATATATATATATATATATATATAAGAAAGAGTTATATATATATATATATATATATATTTATATATATATATATATATATATATATATATATATATATATATATATATATATATATATATATATATATATATATATATATATATATATATATATATATATATATATATATATATATGAAAGTAAATACGTTACCTGTATGATCGCTCCACAACAGGGGCATCCAGAGGAGGAGAAGGAGAGGTTCATGGAGCTGGTGGAGGAGTGTGTGGAAGGTGGAGGCGAAGACAACATGCTGCATCTACTGATGGGTGATTTTAATGCCAGAGTGGGAAAGAGAAGAAATGAGGTGGAGAGGATATTGGGACCATATGGAAAAACAAGAGAACCAGAGGAGATAGCTCAGATTTATGTATGAGAAGGAATTTAAAAATTATGAATGAATTTTTCAAACAAAGAAATTAAGATCACGAGATATATAAGGAACCAAAGCACGGAAAGTTTCGACCAAAAATGAGTTTTGTCTGTGTTTGTTGTTTGTCCTTGTGTAGTCTGTGTTAATTATGTTTTGTATATTATTAATTTATTATGTATTAAAGTAATTGATTATTTAAATTATTATAAGTATCGAAGAATTGAGATCATCGGAGAGTGATCTCAATTATTCGAGCCGACTGTGCTCCGGCTCCGACTCTTGATCCAGATCACGTCCGATAACTACTGTACTTATATATATCACCGCTTATCATACGGCTTACGCTCCGGCTCCAGAGCTCCGTTCAATAGGTTCTGAATAGGTTCTAAAATCATCGGTATTATATGATAATGATTGATGCTATGTCTGAGTTATTAATTAATTATTTATTATATATTATTATTATTATTATTAATATATTAATATTATAATTTAATATTATTATTATAATTATAATTATTATTTTGTTATATATTATTATCCACCGGTGTTATCTATACTCGCATCACTAAGTATTCTGATTACACATATATATAATATATATATCTAACATAATGGGTTAGGGTTATCGTATGGGGTTAAAATTTGGAGGGGTGTTAGAAGTGGGGCAGTATATACTACTACTTCGTAACAGTTACTACTCCGTGGTCCTACGAGGTATACTAGGCTACCACCCCCTTTAAATAATAATACGAATGTTTAGTTATATTGGGTTAAATTTGGTGTAAGATAAGAGATTCAGAGCTTGATAATTTCAGAAACCTTTGATATGTTGAATCTATAGTAGGGTTATGCCACGGTAGCATAAAAATCACCCCTATTAGGCTGGAGCCACTGCGGTGCCCAGTTAATAAACAACAGTCGTATAAAAACAATGTTGGTGTGCTTATAAGTGATTGAGTCATTATAGATGATTTCGAATATAGTTTATTAATCTATATAAAGGGAATGCCTAAGGAACCTACCCCATTTAATTAGTAGGTCTCGACTTAGAAAAATAAAATGCACCAGAGTGCAAAAACTAGAGTATCGATTAAGAGAGTAAGTAAAAGATAAAAGATAGGAGATATAAGATAATAAATAAAAGTAAGGAAGCTAATGGAGTGAGGATAGGAATCTAGACTCAGAGGATAAAATGTGATACTGATTGTACATCTAAGTCGTGGATCGGTATTATGCACAGTGAACCTATCAGATATTAAACTAATTATATATGTAATATAATAAACTAAATATTTAGTTGATCTTTAATAATATGTTTATATAGGATGTAGAGTTCAAGACTCACTATAGGACTCAGTATTGAGAAACTTATCACTCAATTATAGAACTAAGAAGGTAGCAGTCACATCAGATGATTGCCTTATGTCGCGAGTAGTGATACCGCATGGGCGAGTTCGCGCCCGCACATGACTTCGCGCACCACTCAGCCATCGATCTGTTCTCTACGCGCGTAGACAACTCCGCGGGATCCGCGCGGAGCACTCGCCGCGACGCCGCACATATGGTTCGTATGTGGATAGCGATCCGTCACTGGCGCGATCACGATGAATGGAACGTTTATGCCAGCAGCGTCCACACACGTATCCCTCCGAGATCCTCCTGCTGTACGACACGAAGCACGCGAACGGATGTTCAGACTCGCTGTTATGGAGAGAGATAAGGCATGTCTATCCCCCTCGCCGTGACATCAGCTGAGGATGGATTTGAGAAATAATTGAAGCCGTGTTCCCTATCTAGCACATTTCGACAAACGATAGCAAGCTACATTACAGGTAAACAGAGCACTGATCTATGGTATGATATTTATAAATCTTTTTCATGTCTGCATTTATAAGGTAATTGAGCAAAATCACTCAACTTCTCCTTAAAGCTGCAATTGTACAGTACGTAGACGGGTTATAAAGACTATAGCCCTCAGAAAATTCAGTTGTTTGTGAAACAAGAAAACAGAGGAACTGCGTAATTAGACACAAAGCGGAATAAACAAGATTTCTATAATCTTTAAAGAAGACCACTATATAACATAAAAATAGCAAACTTTTAAGTTATAAAACGTGTAACGAGAAAATTAGTAAGGTGTTATTTTATAGTGAAACGTGTACTTTACAAATTAAAAGGAAACATTATTAAAAACATATAATGAAAAACAAGAAGGCAGGGGACCACAAATAAATACAGAGATATATCTGAAAATACGGTTGTAAAAATTCCAAGCGAAAACATAGAGTCTTAACAGGCCCCCCCCCCTGGATATATGATAGCAATATATTAATGAGGATTTTTTTAATAAATATGTAATAGTCTAACATAATAGATTATCTATACATCACAATAAATTCAAAATCAGCAACAGAGTACATATCAGCGAGCAAATAAAACACATTACAACTTTTTACTTATATATATCACTAAATACCAAAAACAACTAACTCTTCTAATTGAATCCCAATGCCTTGAACATCCCGGGGAGAAGTTGAGATAAACGAACCGGAGTCGGTAATCCATTCCACAGAAACAGAGTTCATTACATGCGAATACCCAAAAATTTCTTTCGTGTCCGAAGGGCGTTAATATTCTTCTCATTCAATCATTAATACACTAAAATGTATAATCACTATCGAGTGCTGAGAAAATTTCATATCTCGAAGTGATATTGGCAGATGCATGTCGATAGAATAACAGCCACAGCATAAAGCAAAAAATTTCACCATCAATAAAAAGACTGCAAAAAATGAGAGATATGAGAAGGCATAGGTCAAAACCACTGACTACATAATAAACGTTACGCCGATCCAAAAGCTACCCCTATTTCTGTACGTATTAAATTGATACTCATAATAACAGCTCTTCTCGATTCTACGACAGAGCTAAATGGGCGAACGAGTGCTTTGTTGTCGAGAGAATCATGTCTAAAGACATATAGAGTTTACCTTGATTTTCGCGCAAGCATAGAATTATTTCTAAATATGAGAGCGAGACAACCACCTTCATCTCAGAGAGCGTTAATAAGAATCCGAGTCTGGCCATAATTTGTAACCCGAGAGAGTTATTTCCAGCGTCGTGGCAAATGCAAATCATCGAATATAAGCGCGTAGGGAAGCATTGGGAATGTGAAGTCTTCAGTATTATTACTTTAGAATTCGAACCAACTCTACCTGAACACAGGCTGGTAGGTCGATCACATGAGTCAAGTCTTATATCTAGCGACCCGTCGCTAGGGCGTGGCTACAGTTCCTGCGGAAGAAAACAAATAAAGCCGAAACTAGGAACATTAATTAAAAGGGTGCATGCATTGACACCCAACTTATTGAGTTCCAGAATAATGCTCGTGTGCATAATCTATTGAGAACTCCTCATAATTTATTTATTAATAGTTAACCATTTATGTATTTCTGTAAAGGTAAGCTCCCGTTGTATACTATAAATGTTATGATAGTAAATATAAAATAGCTTATATACAATAACCCTTGTAACGTTACAAAATTTTATTTATCAATTCTCTGAATTGAGGATATATCTTTCGCTGTATGGTCACAAAAGGATTTATTTATATATCTCTATTCATATTTTTTATATGAAGATACTATATATCACTTTACGTACAATAAAAGATATTCATCCAGTTAAATTTATTAAAAGATTAGATATGCTTTGTGAGCACGTGATACCTAGAGAGTATATATGTTGCTTATAAAAGAGAGAGAACTTTAATACAATTAGAGGCAAATTCTAGAGAGTGAGATATAGTTATAATCACTGATACTATTATTACACTAGTATGGAGTATAATAATAATAATAGTCTATTCCTGAGTAGAATATTATATCACCATTTACCTACGTCCGTAATAAATTAATACTTTTCCAAATAGAGTTGGTAGGTCTTTTTGGAGAATGAGCACTTGCGAGGAAGGTTCCAAGATAGGATGCTGCGTTCACACACGATCCCGCAATCCTGCGGTTATCTAAAGCGGGCATATATAGTAATAAATTCCACCTGACATTGTTATAGATAGATATGTATATGTGTCCCTTCTACAACTTTGAGTATAATAATTATAAATATAAAAATTTCAAATATAACTATCCAGATAAGGGATTAACTTGCAGCTATGCTTACTCATTAAGATGTTATTCATTTTAATAATACCTATATCAAGCGATTAAAACACTATATCAGGATATAATTTATTATGTATTTATCGGTGGATATATTGATCTCATTTATCCTGTATAAGTATCCGTGAGATCTGAACCATTTTCATTTAATAACTTAGTCTTTAGATATATAATAAACTAACATTCGATAGGTAGTCATAGATAATTGGACCCAAGTATAGTGCATTATTTTTGTCTACGATAGTACATATATATATATACTGTTAATTGTAATTGAGGTGAACGGGTTTAATACTAATAAAGTTGGATTCACCCACACTGATATTAATCTGTGTAGGGTTCACAGAGAAGAGATGCCAATTCACTTCTTATAATAAACAGTCCTAGGCTAGGGTGTAGTATTATTGATAGTATAAAAATGCATCTTCTACTGCACATAAATCACTGGACGTATATATATTAATTGAGAGTATCTAGTATATAAATCACATTCCTTATATATTAATAAATTAAGTTAACATTAGTGAGAGTACCTATATACCTGTTTATATGATGACATAGTTAGCCATTTACAGACCATCAATTAATAAAAGAGAGCAATAACACACATCAATGCCAACTTTCTTTATAATAAGGATCTTCTTATTCCCTACTCACTCTATATAGTTATTTTACGATGACCTATCACTATTATGACTACATCATTATATTTAACGTCGTGAGTAATCTTCGTTATACATCATCTAATCATTTCATCAAATCACATATAGTACTAATCGATCATTAACAGCTGTTCCTGAAGGGTCCTAACACTATCCTCAATAACTATTCACTCATGGAAGTATCATAATATCATGTCCAGCTGCTTTTTAGCAAGAATATTTACCTCCTTTAAGTAAAACAAATGGATGGCCGTCTGAACTAACAAGCAAAATAATAAGAATCACAAAATACCTTTCCCCTTTTCTTTTTTTAACAACTCAAGACTCCTTTTACTCCATCATCCAATTATTAATTATTTAAATATACAATAGAAGCTCCTTCTTAATGCTTACCTACAACTAATAGCTGTTATATACCAAGTCGTAAAAATGAAACATGTGCGTATAAATGAAACAAACTGTTGGGCTTGTTTATTAAATATACTAATCCGAATGCATAGCATGCAAGGCTCCAACCATTTAATAACAAGTGTTATAGTTAGAACATTCAGGAATAATCTATATAACTTTTACCTATTTTAGGAAAATGAACTTATATTTATAACAAATGAGATTAGTATTTCACCTATATCATATAGATCAGTATACTATAATTAATATATCCTGTATAATATATAAATCTTTATCGAGAAAATCCGGGTTTTTTAAACATTTTAAACTGGAAAATGCATTAAAAAAATGTACTGAATCACGTAGTGTCTTTATTTATATGTGATGACATACTCTACTCACATCGTTTATGTTATATTATATATGCATTAAGCCTTAGAAGGTGTTATATATTATCGAGTGAGCGATATAACTTATTGTATCATATATTATGTAATATATCAAAGATACCACAATGAGTAAGGAGCCAAAGACACTGAAGAGAGCTAACTATACACACACATACCGCATACCTCATGAGTCATTTCCCAGGTTCAACGTCCTTATGAGATTTTAATTGTGATTACACCTCAATTCATCGCGTGCATGAGTGAGTATTCTTAATCTTTATTACACGAATAACACAACTTAAATCTTACATACACTTCGACTATTGCTTACAATATTTTTTGAGTTTAAGTCTACACACGAGCCGCGGTATATTAGTGAACGAAAGTCTACTACATAGTGCTATCACACACCATTGTTACTTAACTAAATATAATTATTACAGTGAGTAGAAAATTAATTCATTCCTGAGTACTCAGTTATTGAATAGTGAGTTGGCTACGTACTAGCGATTACTATTTTATAATATTAACATTCTTATAACATTTTCTAAAACATTATATAAATAAATCTGATAAATCAGCTACAAATTTATATGTAAACAGGTATATATTATATATCTCTATAACCCATACATCGAGAATTATTCTAACTATGTATTAAATCTATACTATACTTAAACATATAACGTGATCTCTACTCGAAAAGTATAGGGATTCAAATATATAACTGCTTGTATGTGAGTTAATATAAGTACTATTAATAGTCGCGATATTTTATTTATTCCGGTATGTAGATCCATTAATAAGTCATGAATGAGGGCACTCGTTAAATATAATAATATGATCTTATATACACTTACTCCAATGTTCACTAAAGTAAACCCCCTGATCAAGTGTTTCCTTAAATTTTTACACTAGCATCTTATATAATGTTTATAATATCTTACATTAGGTATATATTAAGCCTACCCTACCTAATATATGACACGTAAATACTGTATTATTTTTAACCTTTCCTTTATATCCTATATTTTATTATTTCTATTTAATTATATATATACATATAGACTCATTAGTAATCAAATTAGCTATCTGACTTCGATTCTTTATTTATAATAAATATCCCCTATACTTGTTATAATTTTATTCTCCGTCTATAATCCTCATAGCTAGTATAACTAATACAGTATATATATTTTATAACTCACCTAGCTTATATAGGTAGAATTCTACCTAGATAGAAAACTGTTACTACTTAGTAATTATCCTCTCTCGAACTACATTACCGGCTTTCACATACCCTTTATATATTATCTAAATTTAATTTTTCACATACTCAAGTACCTTAATCACTTATCTAAACATAATCTCTAACTTAATATTAAAAAATGCCTGTGTATCTTTTAATTTTTATACTACCTTTAGTTGAATAAGGTTACATAAAACGTTTTGTCGTATAACCCATCATCTAATACGGTATACTATCATTTTCATTCTTTACATATATCCTAATTATTATTATATTGATATATTGTGATTATGGAATTAAAATATGTAATATGTCACTTAATTACTTAATTTAGATTAATTATTATTATTTATTATTATATATTATTTCATAATTTATTATTTAAATATATATGTATCATCTTCGTGAAATATACTCAATGTCTAGTGTACCTTCTTTCTCTCTTTATATTATCTTTGTACTCTTTCAACTATGCGGCTTTATTAACTGAAAATGTGTTTGTAATACCTACTGAGCTCTCTATTATGCGAGAGCGTTCTCGTTCTACACATGCATATGTAAAGCTCTCTTACCTACAACACTTGCGAGTCTCGCTTATCTGTCCATTTATCACAAACTATCGAGAACAATGATTGAATTGAGATTCACAAAGATTTAGTGATAATCTTATTCCCCACATATTATAGAGTGTGTCTTCCTCGACTCTTGCTAGCCTCACCAACTGCGTTCTTTAGTGATCTTATGCTTAAAAACCACTTCTAATCTATATATCTAATCTGTCAATAACAGCATCATCTCTACACAAAAAGAATATATCGATACCCCTTCATTGTAAGATTTCTATTTTATCATACCCTTATTTCAACATTTGCAATATATTTTTTATCATATACATTTATGCTGTCATACGTGCTATGAATGGTTTAAACACTGATTAGTTATGTCAAAGCTCTTTGCGTACTCTCGTGATAGTTTTATGGAAGGAAAAGTGGTCCTCACCTTCTAAATTCATTTTTTCCACATCTGATTTTTTATCAATTATGTAGGCACTCACCCCCTCTCCATCATGCTAAGCAAACCTATTCGCGCAAAAAACCCCCGTAACTGTACATTGGTTATGAAGTGATCATCCATCTCACTATTCCCTAATCTTTTAATAATTTGAAAGGGTATCGTCTGAGAGTATGCCGCGTCATCTCATTAGGAGCCACATGATGAGATCGAGCTCATTGTTCTATTCGACTAAGTAATATCTAACGAATAGAGGAGAAGGGTATTTGAGTTATCCATTTGAGAGCGGTTGCAATCAAGTTTGAGAGAGATTGTGTCAAAAAGCAAAACCATATTTAGAAAAGTTTTCGAGAAATTTTGGAGACTTTATGTGAATAAGATTAAAATTTCTAATATACTGACTTATAATCTATCACATCATATTACTAATTTTATAAAATACTCTAAAGTCTCTATACTAAAAACATACCATAAGTAATATATATATATTACAGATATAAACACCACCAGTAAGTTAATAATTTATTAAATTAACAAATAATACAATCGTATAAAATAAAATCAATTAATAAATTCCTGTAGACACTAATCCATTTTGATACTTTGTAGGGATTTATTTTATTCTTTAATTCGATACTCGTTCTTATCGTCACAATCTATCAACTATCATATTTATCAACTTGATCTAATCCGTATCACTCAATAAAAAAAGGATACTCATGCAATGAACTTGACATAGGTTATCTATGAGCTGACGATTGGATATATATATATATTATCCAATATTTATTATTTTGAAGTATAAATTAAAGTAAATTAATAACTTCTTTGATAAATTAATATAGTCCTGAATTTCTTGTGAGTATTGATATTACCTGTTAACCTAATCACTGTCATCTATTATATATAGGAAGCCTTTCTTTACCATTCTCGAGTGAGTGAGAGAGATTTTCCGATTTATTCAATCAACATATATCGCTCAAATTATATTTGTTATCTCCCATCAATATATATATAGATTTTGACACTCATTAAGATCATCCATTAACTATTAGTATCTTTATAAAATAATATATTATAGAGCTATATAATATATCAATATATCCACGTTTTCTCTTCTACTCTAACTGGTAAGCTTTCCTTTAGATATAATAGTATCTCAAATATAGTTACTCTTATAACCATCGTCATTAGTATATCTGTGTTAAAGTGTCATCTTCCTTAGGGATTGTTAATAATAACTTTAAATCTATACTATACTAATTATTATTTGTATAAGTAATATATTGTGATATAAATTGTTAGCGATTCTCAATTGTCACTAGCAAAATGTTACATTGGAGTTTAATCACCGATTTTTTTATGAAGACACTACGACATGATCACTCAATAATTACATGCAAATAAAATTGTTTATCATATTCAAAATAATAATACTATTAGAATAGATCAAATAAAACTATCATAAGTGCAATACTTAGAGAGATAAGTAATCTCATGGGGAAAGGATTAAATATAATCCAGAATCAATATCTGAACAAAATGAGATAATATAATTATACAATATGATAATAGATAAATTGCTAATAAGTTCGAACTGTTGAAATCGTTAATAATAATAATAATAATACTGATCTTGAAATTGAACAGCTAATGCTAAGCAAAACGCGTTCTTCTTTCTCACATTTTATGACTTGATATTGATATTATGATTGAGATGAGTATTGATAGTGTTAAGTGATTATAAAATGAGAGAGGAGTCAATAGATTCGTAACTAATATTTGCAGGATCAAGTACGTTTGATTCCTTTTGTAAAAGCTGAGTATGAGATGATATTGTTGTTGTTAAGTACAGAATTTTGTTAATGTATGGATGATATGATCATAGCCTCGCAAAAGTACAGGTATTGTAGATATTATATATATCACACTTTATATCATCACAATATAAATTCGATTTATAATGAGATGAATTATAATTATACATAATAATAATTCTTCATCATTATAGCCAAAACTCAATATCATAAATTAGATGTTAATCAAAATAGAGCGTAAGCATTAAATACGGAAATGAATGAATAAAAGTTGAATAATACACACCAACAATACACTATTATACTCATAGATAATAAAATATCACGATTATATTCATAACATTATAATATTATTATATGAACTTTATCATACTGAGTTTAAAATCATCTTACATTTTGTAATGATTTCCTGTGACATAAGCAATTATTACACTTAATTACACCTCTCTGAGCTACTACTATATGTTTTTATAATAAAAAAAAAAATAAAAAAAATAAAATAATGAGAGGAAAAATAATAAAAACATTTCCTTTATAAAGAAACATGAAATTGAACTCTTTATCGAAAATCATAGTATATATTGATAATAATATAAATTAATTTTACTATATCTTCAAAGAACTCAATGAATTATAACGGTTACTAAATAAAGTTAATATCATATGAGTTGATTTATTTAAATTATTTATTTATTTTCTCATTAATATGAGGTATTTACGTAAGATATACTCACATTCACTACTTATTATTATTAATAGAGTAATTTATTATTATTTATTCACATATTTGTATAGTTAATAATTATAGTAATTAATTATTATTATTCTGAGTGTCTCTATATTATATCTTGAGTTATTTATGTTTATAATATAATTATTTTTATTATGTATATTCGCAGTTTACAACATTATTCTTATTGATACTGTAGTTATTCATTAATTGAATGATAATAATTCAACTTGAATGTAAATATTATACCAATTGATATTGGATATTATTATTATTTATGATGATGAAAGTATATCTTTATCTTATTTATTAATATATTATTCACTTTTATATCTATCACCTCACTTTTAACGTTTATTAAATTAATTAATTATGAGTGATACAATTTAGTGGATTAGTATTATTCAACATGATAGCTTCCTTGATAAAGAATTCGTTCTGAGCATCAGTATGGATACAACATCATGTTACCAATACAAGAATTAAATCTAACTAGCGTGTCTATATTGACACAGACAACTTCCTCTCAAAATCAATAACACACTCAATTCAGTACAGGATAGAAGAACCATCGGAATGTGCTTCTAGTAAAATACCCAAAAAACTACTCTCCGTGTATGTTTAAAGAGGTGGAGGTCGTCGTACCACACAGCTAAAAATTCCTACTGTTGCTTATAAACTTACATGACATCCAATAATAATGTCTTCTAGTACAATATCAAAGGAATGGCACAAACCGCTCCTAATACATAAATCGTTCTTTAGAAGAGTTCCATAAATTATTCTACATGAATATTATGGGAACTATTCACAGGAATTCTGGAATCTGCCATCAAGAACGTAGCAATTTCACACTTATACCCTCTTCTCCGTATGAGAGTATAAACATTGTAACCACCAAATGATCTTTAAACAGGCTTTTGTTCGATAAAATCTCGGACTCTTTTAACACATGTATATAACAGAAAGGTTTTTCCCCGCAACCTGTAGTGACCATGATCACTAAGACAAGTAGCTGAGCTCGGAACCATAAATTATAATAGGAGCAACTACACTGTAGTTCTCATCCTAGACTCCTATTGAGATAAAGAGTCCGTCTGAAGGTGAATCATCATATAAAATAAGAGAGAGAAATGCGGAGTAATTCTTTGTAGAGCCACGTTGTATTGAGCGAGTCGAGTATGTAAGGGGTCCGTTTTAATTCCTCACATGTAGACAATCATTACGAGAAAAACGATATATATTAGCGAGATTTGGAGATTTTCGACAGCACACGAGAAATGGGTCAAGGAAATGAATTCGTAACTACTAGTCGAAAGAAAAAAAAGGAGGTTTTATTTATATTTTATTAACATGATTACTGCTTATTATGCTATTATTAATATAAAAAAACATGAAATTATTTATTACGTTTATTAATATATAAACATAGAGTTATCATTAACAGTGATATTAGTGTGAGGATACTTATGGAGTTAATGTATAGTTAAGTTATATTTATTCTGAGTACCATATAGGTATTATGTTAGGTTATTTTAGATGTGACTCACAATTATATCTAGTTTCAGGTATCATATTTTGTTAGAGTTATAATGATTATTATATGTTGTTATTGTTGTTGTTGTTATAGTGATGGTGGTACTTTGCTATATATAACACTATATATATACCTATTTTGTAAATGCTGAGATAGTTCAGTATCGTTATATTAATTGTATATCCCGTATTCTTTAGTTACTTATTTCTCTATTGTGAAATAGAATAGAATACTCATTACTTAAGGCTTGTTATTATATACATACTAAATTCTCCAGTAATGACATTTATCTCGTGAGCGTGACTGATACGATGGCTGCTATCGTTCTTACTTCTAACGGACTCCTTCACTTATTACGAGGTACATTTTGAGTAATAATTACCTAACGATGTGTCATTATATACTAATATTATTTCGTTAAAACGTAGTGAAGTAACAATAATATATATTACCTGTATCCAATGTAGGTAGTGATGCAACTAATATAAACTTTATAATCATATACCATAGTTGATAAGAAATTTTACAAGTAATTTATCGAATACTACCAGCCCTTGAAGCTTGGCTAAAGCTGCGTATTGTCATCTGTTGACATTCGTCATCTTTAATGTAAAAATCAGAGTGTAGACAGCTTAGTAGTGAGATAAATAATTATAATAATTAAGTATTGTCATTTATCAACAATGCATCTGTAAATAGTATATAAATAAGTAATTTATAAATCTTAGTATTAATCACCATAAGTATATTGTAAGTAAATGCTACCAATTATGCTTTGTATCACACTATATGACTCACAATGCTATTACGATAGTATTAAGTTACACTGTTCATGAAAACATCTGCAATATAATGATATATTATGGTATTGAGATATAGATATATCCTATATATCATCACGACTCATTAAAGTGAGATCAATTCTTAGAATATTGTAAGCACTAGTAACTATATCACGAGGACTTAAATTAAAAATAGCCTTCATTATAGTAATCTTAACGTATATTTATAACACCGAAAACTATATATATATATAATGGATTTATACCCATTATAATCTCCAGCAGTGATAAATATACAGAATATTACACTATAAATAAAACTATCTACCAGTAGTAATAACTATTATAACTCTCTCAACTGGTGCGGAGCGAGAGTTAGAGTGCTGTGAGTATTAAATACCAGTGAAAATATATGCTAGAAATAAATTATTTTGTTGCCGACAAGTTGTTATTATGCTACATATCCTTTAATCCGTATTGTGAGTGTTGATAACTCTGGATAACAAATCACTATTAATAAGATAACTTGCTCACTTTATACAGAGATCCCTATGATCACTGTGCTTAAATTAGAATGGATTAATACTCATATTAAAAATATAACATAACTGATATTAGTATGAATATATGTAATTTATTTATTTAATTCTTATTTATATTAGGAGTTAGAATATATATACACATATAACACACTAACATAAAAGCGATTGTTTTAATGTCCCCTTATGTACGCTTTGTTATGATTTAAGATGATCATGACTATATATATTAATATATTATATATATAAATATATATATAATAAATATTAATTATATATATTATTATTAAATATATATATATAATTATATATATGTATATATATATATATATATAATATATATATATATATATATATATATATATATAATATATGATAATAAGAGAAGAGAGAGAGAGTAGAGAGATAAAAAAAGTTTGCTGGAATGAGAGAGAGATAATAACTCTTAGCCTGAATGAATGAGAGAGAGAGAGATAATAACACTTATGTATATGATGAATAATACACTTAAGCTATCAATTGCTCGGTCAGGGTGACAGATCCGTTAGTAACGCGGCCTTGCGTGACGCTGCGCACGCCGTGACGGAATCAGCCGATGGAGTGCGTCGCGTGCCTGCGGACGCGCGCACGTCGAGCGTCGTTTCCTAACGGATTATGTACACTGGCTAGGCTGGCTATGCGGTAAGCGTACAGCCACTCACATCGAGACACAGTAACCTTGAGAGTACAGTACTAACCTTATTATACTGCCTTATAGGAATATCTCAAACTCGATCCCTATTAGTCGAACTCTAATTCACATATAATAACATATATTATAGTATATACTATATATTATATAAGACATACTGAATAGTACAATATTTGAGTACTTATTATTACTCACAAAATATTTAATAACTCGGTAACCTAATATATATAAGAGCATACCTAGAACATCAATACTGATGCTATCGCTCACATTCTAATCTTTCTCGAGTCAGATTTCCTTATCTCACATATTCATTTTACTTCCTTTTATATTCATCTTATCATCACTTACTTTCTTACACCTCTTCTAACTCATCTGTATTTAGCACTCTGGTTACTTAATATTTTTCACGTCGAGACCCCCTATCATAATAGGGGTGCCCTAGGCTACCTCATAATTAACGGTACTATTAATAACTATCATATATCGAACTCTATTACTCTCAATAACCTTAATTAAAGCACACCAAATACAGTATGTATTGTTATATATATAATATTATCACGATTTGATTATATATATACATCGTCACACTCTAGAGGAGTGAGCATGTATGTCTATCCAGCAACCGAGAGGTGCACGTGAGAGCATCATCTCCTCAATTCACATAATAACTAAATTATCTTATCTAGAAATTTCACAAACTCTGAATCCTTCACATATCATATAACCAAATTTATCAAACAAATTAATCAGAACACTATCTCGATTTTAGTGAAAGTGCGTGATGAGTGGAGGCTCACCCTTGGGCTGAGGGGGAGCCACGAGACGTAACCTCGCTACCGGACTAAGGTTCGCCTACGCTCCTCATCCCTACACACAACTATTTTCTTTATTTCTCAAATAATACACTCACATATTAGAAATAAAACTATTTAGCTACACCAAACGTCACTAATATAAGATCATATATATATTAAAATTTTAATATATAATGATTTTTGGAAACAATCAGAAACAGCATTGAGTCTTTGGCATCATAAATAAGAAAGAAACCAGAGAGTGGAAAAATCAACCAACACAATAATAATAATAATAATAATATCATATAATATAATAACATTATAATAATAATAATAATAATAATAATAATATAATAAAATAATAATAATTAATAGCTTAGAACACAGATATCAAATATACAACTATACCATTGTAGATAAGGATTCTCCTGCACTACCTACATACCGAACCCTGACTGATCTTCCAGAGGAGCACAAGGAAGCTCCGGATGTCGCAAAGTCTCGCGAGCGAGTCAGCGGAGACTCAAGATCGGCGATTCCTGGACCACGATGCGAGACACGATATGAGAAGAAGGGCACAATGGCGGGCTAGCTCGTGGATCTCAAAATCCTGAGACAATCTAAATTAGAAAATTAATATAACGATAAAATATAAACACATTTATGAGATATATAAATATAATTAAAATACAAACAAATCACAAGAACACACACAGACTATAACATTCACGTTATCCACACCACAATCAATACAGCTCTATATTGTAGTTTTCTGAATATCTGTGTTTGGTCCTGATCTGATAGAGCAGCCTTGTGGTCTATTAAGAAAAGTTTTCTTTACTGTGAAAGATCTAAAAGATGTACTCGCTACTTCTCTCATTTATATAGAAAAGAGAGATGTTGCTTGCCGAGCATCACACTATAGTTATGGTGTTTCTATTATAATAACTTAACTGGATCATCAATTGTTAATTAAATTATATATTAAGGAAGAGGGGTATAAATTGGAGTTGAAGTGTTATATAGTAAACTCATATACTAGTTTTAAATTCTGAAGTTTAAATAATAAATCATTTGCTGGATCAGAGATAACTCTTTAGTTAAAAGCGGAGGTAATACTTTCTCATTTTTATTTTTATCAATATCCGTAATCGGTTCCCCCCGATGTTATGTTGTTTCTCTTTCTATAATCACAGAAAAGCAGAAGCTTTATTCGATATTATATACGCAACAGCTCAAGTTTTTAAAAAAAAACTAGTACTAAAAAGATCCTCATGAGTAAAAAGTTTTCATACTATCGGAAAAGTTATGCGTCATAATATTTACCGTTACATTCCACCAACGTTTTCAAATAATTATATATAGGAATTGTCGATTTCTAGTCACAATATATATAATGGCAAAACTTTTCTCATGATAAACGTTCATCATCATTATTGCAAGATATACTATAAATTCTATAGGATAACGTTATTGTAAATTAAAAATTAAACATTCAATATTATCTAATATCGATGAATTGTCAGATTCGCAAATAGATGTGTCAGAGTAATTTAGCTAGTGAGAAGAGTATGGGGGTGATATAGGTATGAAGGTATATAGTATATATTATGAGTATATTAATACTATATATATAATAATAGTGATAGAGAGGTGAGTATATAGTGATAATATAGGTAGTATTAGTAGGTGAGGAGGTGAGCGCTGCCTAATCACTAAGATTAATCTGATTCTCTAATCCACTGCTCTAAGAACCTTCATACACTTTCAATTAAAACATCTATAAGTCGTACAATCCACATCCGATGTGCTTTCACACATATTGACTTTGAGCACAGACATAAAGCGTAGTTTGTCACACACTATATTTGTTTATCTGGGTAAATCTTCTTATTACTTAATTCAAATATACATAATTTTCAGTATGAAAGTCTACTAAATAGTGCCCAGTTGTATTTTCAACAGTGCCTAAATAAGTTTTCTATAAAATATCGCGTACTTAACTCTTAACATGAATGTGAAAACAGCAACTATATATTATATACAATATATAAAATTTTGAGATTATTTGACGTGAGTATTTCAACAGTTTGAATACCTCTAAAAACTTTTCTTTATTGTGGAGCTGCTTAGCTCAATACTCAACACTCATTACATCGATGTCCAATATTCAAGAAAGAGTACCAGTTATTTATAGTTCCAAATTTTGAATATGTGTCAGCTTCATAAGCTAGTGGATTTCACCTTATGTGCTTATATAGAGCATAACCATTAAACCATAAGACCACAATGACCT
>JABUQX010060425.1:35000-47500 GCA_015478945.1 Trachelipus rathkii
ACAAGAATTAGAAAAACTACTATAATATCACTTATATACTAATTATATTTTATTTATATTTTTTAGGGGTGTTTTCAAATTCATTCAAATTGATCAAAAGATATTCTAGGTATAGCAGAGTTCAGTTTTCTACGATATACTAATAGCATGATCATCTATATCGAATATATAAATGTCAAAGGGGCAAGATATTAGGATATGTGGAACATATTTGGTGAACCTTGCCAGAACACTGACAAATTTTGAGAATCCTGATATATAATATTGAGAGTTGCTCTAGAAGATAAAGCGCAATAAATGGGAGAATACCACGCGTAGCAGTCAATGCAGGAGAGCACCTAATATCTAAATATTGATATAAAAATGTACATGTGCCTTGATTGGAGCATTCACGAATGTATATTGTATCGCAATGATAGGTCAGACAGCAGAATAAAGAAAATAGTTATTTTTTATGATGGTGTTCTAATATCATGTGCGAGCAAATAGGCTCAAGGTGGATTGAGATAATATCGACACTCTTGTTCTCACAATTCACATATGTTGCATTAGACAAGACTGCTATTTGGACTAGTACTCTAGTGCTACAAAGTGTGTAGGGTGTGCGGTGAAATAAATACCACTTAGCGCCAACAATCCGAGTTTGAGGCACAATTCCAATAGCACTGAGCGGAATAATTACTGATGTACACTTGATCCAAAATACCTGAAATCAGGATAAGAGGAACCCACAAAATGAGATCAAGAATTCCTCTATTAGTGACAAAAATAGTACACAAGAGCTAAACTTACGATATTTTAAACTGAGCGACGATCAAAACATAAAAATTGGTTGTGGTAAAAGCCTATAGAGTATGAGATGTTACTGACATCTATATGACTGTAGTAATGAAATTGTTGAAGCTTACGACTAAGATGAAGCTTTAGTAGAGAGATATAACATAATGATAATTGAGAGATCGCGATATATCACTTTACACAAGAATATTAACAGACGTATGATATGAATAACCAGCAATCACATGAGCAATAGTATTATGAGTTTAACTTGGTTCTTCAATATATATGCACTCAACGTATGTAAAGTGCAGTTTGTCTACAATGCTTCGCGAGTACATAGGTAGTATTTGAGTGGTATAATATGGACTCATGCGATAAATCAGAGAGTTAAGGTATGAGAAAGCGCCACAACTGAACTATTCTAGATCATATTGAAAAGCTGCGAGTTACTGTATGATTGAAATCAACATAGCACTTTCTTGCACAGAGTCGCTCAACCACTACTATGCATAAGCATAAAACATTCTTACAAATCTCAAACAAAACAAAATATATAATAGAGCAAATATAACCAAAGATATCAAATAAACAAATTGCTGTAGAACCTTCCGTAGAATATATAGAAATGAAAATTGTTCAATAACATCTTCAAAGCCCTGTTATTACACTAAACCAAGTTTACCAGTGCTAAAATTAATTAAAATCAAATTTTATAAACAAAAAATAAAGAGTTAAACTTCAACTTTTACATGTTAACATCTTTTCTCTCTTAAAAAGATAAAACACATAGTAAAATAAGCTTGAGAGAGTTATTAAACACCAAATATGAGTTTTAGCTAATAAAGAAAGACAAAAAAAAAACAAAATTAATAAAAAAAAAATAAAAGAGCGAAAAAAAAAAGCAAAAAAACTAAATATCTAAAATAAAAAGCTTTAAATATAAACTGGTTTAATATGATATTACAAAAATTAAGAACACGTTCCAAACACACAACAACCACATCCCATACTTACCAATCCTACTATCACACAACACACACACAACAACAACAACACAAAACATCTCTTACTAGATTTCACACCAACGACGTATATATATATAGTTTATATTAATATATTATGTGAGTATATATAATATATAAAACCTTACATAACTTAATTAGCGTATTAACTACCCAACTTTATTATTCAATTATTTATTATATATAAGAATATATTTAAGTAATATTTTATTTTTGTTTGAGATATATTTAATATTATTTAAGGCCATTATAAAATTACGTATGGCGTAACGATTATGATAATAGACCCGATAACATGTAGTCTTATTACAATATCCGATCACTAAACCAAGTAACTAAAAAGTACAAATACGTGGTGTGTGTGTGTGTGTGTGCGTGTGAATGTATGGATATTGTTTTCCAAAATATTTAAAATGTCAGTTGGCTTCATGTTTGATTAACCCTGTTAGAATTTTGTTTTTGATACTCTTATACAGCATATTAAAGGAGATTTTCTTGTATGTTTTTTTTTCCGTTTGTATTTGAAGGGTTAATTGTCTCGACTATCCATATTACGATTTCGTCATTTCTAAATCTTTTACTTGTATTGATTTTTAATCATCAATAGGTTAGAATGAACTAATGAAATCGGTCAAAATATTTATCAGGTTGTTTTTGTAATATGAAACTTAAAAAATAGTCACAATCAAAAATAGGTCTTCCCAACACAATGTGCGTACGCTTTCGCATTCGAGAGAGCTGCAACTCTTTCCTTGTGCACACGTGAAACTCATCCTATCCGCAAGAGTGAAAAGGCACTCCTTCCTAATGGGAAGTGGAGAGACTCTCTTCTCCCTAACTTCAGAGGAAGCGTGAAAACTTTATTTCCAAGGTGCGGTTACTTATCAACATCCTTCAACCCGCTACTCATTGCGGTCCTTATATATAACCGGCTCCGGTCGCTACTGGCGGCGCCTTCCACAATGTCTCTTTCGTGTTTTCACACGTTTTATGTGTTCAAATCATAATATATATTATACCAATAATATTATATATTAGTTAATTTGTTTAGTTATTAGTTACTAGTAAATATATTTATATATTATATAATAGATTATTTATTATTAATTATAATAATTTAATTATTATAATTTATATATATTATATATAATTATATATTAATTAATTATTATTAATTTTATATTTATTGATTATATATTATAATTTTAAAATATTATATAATAAATATTTATTTTATGATTAATTATTATTACCATCATATAGGAGTTAGGTTTCTTCTATAATACAATAAAAGGAAGACAATCCAATATATTAAATTAACACTATGGTATTTAAAAGGTTTACTTTCTCTGATATTCTGGAGCGGTTAAAATACATCCGGGGTGATTAGTTCGACTTGCAGTCAAGCGCTCCAGTCTTGTCGTTCCACTTAACTTGAGCGTTTATCTCTATATGCAACCAGGGGCGGACCGAGAGTAGAGATCGCCCAAACGCACTTACCCGGGCCCTTCAACCAATCCACCCTCTTTACACGAGAACACTTCCGCATAAGCTCACTCACACACTATATCTCACACACACTTTTCGGAGATTGACACCGAACGAGAGTTACATTTCTAAGACCAACGATCTCGCTCACTAGTGAAGGCATTCTGCAGCCACTGATCTGTTCCGCGAGAGAGTGTGCGTGTCTCACCGTGAGTGACTGCATACTATCTGCGCCGCTTGAACAGAATAGATAAAGAGCGAGAAATCCGAGATAATATTCAGAGGAGAAATCAAACTACACGATTGAATGCGACGGAGAATTCAATTAGGTTTTGAATGTGACATTCTAGGTTAACATTAAGCAGTAAATGAAAGATTTACTAAGAACCTGTTGTTTATTAAAAGTATCAAGAGTATAGAAGGTGCGAAGTATCCTCATCTCTATCCAACAGGAGCGTCTAATCCAGACTAGAATATATAATAAAAGTAACTCCGATATGTGATGCTGCAAATATTAGATCTCCTAAAAACACATTCAGTTTATCGAGTAAGTGAGAGGCAAACGAAAAAGAAAGGAATAAAAGAATGTTAAATACACAACACAGCAAAGCACAAGATATGGAAGATATTGGGCGGAATCTGACCTCAAGAAGTAATGAATTGAAACAGATGCACAGTCTGCTCGGTTCGTACCCGATTATTAAATATTTGTATATAATACAATATTGGTGTCTTTAATAGTTTATATGGATGTGAGTTCCGACTAAGGCCAGCATTTGCACACATCACCCGACATCGAGTCAAGAGAGGTAGCGTCAATCAAAGCTCTCCCGTCATTCCGGGGCGCGCCGCAGGCGCGCCGCCATGTGCAATTCGCCGCGAGAGGGCGAGTGCTCGCGCCGCAGCCACGCACTGCACCCAGCCACCGCGAGCGCACACACATCACCGACGCGTGCGCGCGCCCGCAGGCGCGTCCACCGGCGCGATCCGACGCGAAACATTAATACCACTTTCTTTTCTAATATCAATAGAATAAATTCCAACTAACAATACTATAACATAATACATATAATCTCAAGAGTATAGTACACTCACATACACATGAATCACACACATACACATCTACTTACAATCATAAACCTAACTACATATTATAAATAACTATTCTCAATTATATATAATTAGCATCACCTATAACACACTATAACACACCTATTAAATAATGCTATTTAACAATACTACTTTTACGAATTAATCACACCAAAATCACTGCATAATGATATAATATTATTAATTATATGTAAATTTATTTAATTATTATTTATAAATTTATTATGATTATTTCTATTCACACTTCATTTTATAAACCCTAATCTCAATGCTACGTACCATAAGTGGTGAGAATCCAATTTTATTAAAATAAAACTAAATTTTTTCCATGTGTAATTATTATTAACTCTATTATAATTTACCATATAATATTTTATAAGAAATCTTATTAATTATAAAAATTAATAATATTAATTTATTTAGTATAACTCTCATTATTATTATTATTTATTTTCTTTATTATTATAATTTAAAATATAATATTTAATATTCCATTCCTATATTTCATTGAAATTGTATATGTATAAATTTATACTATGATATGACCTTAATTTTTCACTATTAATATAATTATTTTTTTCATTCTCAGAATGATGTCTCTCCCTTGTTAATGCGATAATTATGTGAGTATATTATAATTATCATAAAATTAATTCAAAACTTATTGATGTCATAACTCTAAAATCATTATTATTTTATCTTATTATTCATATTTAATTTTAGTTACAATCAATCACTATCTACACTTCGACTTACTTCACACTTATCAATGAGAATTTATATAAAATTCACTTGATATTTCATCTATGTTATTTGCTATATTATTTATATATAACAATAATTATGCAGACAACGACACATTTACATATTTTGTTTAGTGCGGTGTGAAATAGCTGAGATACAGTCTACTATAATCTTACACCACGCACATAGACTTATTTTGTGCTACCACTAACAAGTACTCTCACGACGTAGACGGTACCCGAGTATTTATATGCGAAGACACACATCACTTTTACACGAATCTAAGTGCAATATGCAATTCACAGAGTCTACTAATACTATTGGCAGTAATGTCTTGAGAACAGTGAAACCTATACACTACGCATGAATGTGTCAGCATAATTGGGTTTCCAATATTTGCCGGACATCATACTTTACATTACCAAGATGCATGTGAAACGACAGCATCTATTTTCTATTATAACACTCAAGCTTCACCTCTGAAATTTCATCAAGAGCGATTCACAGATGACACATACTCAGCCTTAACCCAAGCTTCAACTTCGATAATCTTGAGGAATTCTTCAACTGGTATGATTCAAGGTATATATTGAAGTAAGTACCCACACAACAATGGTAAACATCACCCAGTATATATTGCTCTCACATCTACTATCACTTCCGTTCCTACGAATAATACTTTGTTAATATGAACATCTCTTAGCACTAAGTACACCGTCCTCGTTAAGAAGTGATACGTCCGATAAGAAACACACACGAGTAGTGCTCTTCACACGTAAAATAATATACTACGAATCTAAATGTCATTACAGAGTTACATCAATCTGCTTATAATTAATATTAAACAATTTCATCCCTAAACTACAAACGCCAATCCCTATAGTAAGTTGTGAGTATATTACCTTTCTTTCAAACGCATCAGAAGAAAGTCTCACAAGAATCCAACGACCTAATATTAAAACCGACCATATCAGTTCAAAGGGTATTATATTCCATCTGACAACAAAGCAGAAAGCAAACCACAATATCTATATTATAATTACATCGTGAGACGAGGAGATACACCTTGTATAACTAGAGAAGAGTATCGAGATATGTTGCTATAACTATATCACTGAAACCACTAAGCAACGAAATCCCGATGTTCCGTAACTTACACGTATCACAGCTGATTGAGAAGCAATTGAATGCGAGAGTGCCTCTAACCTTTGTCAAGATCACTGGATATGTATGGATCCAGTGACACACAAATTATTTTATCAATGAATAACGATAATTTTAGATATTTACATGATTTTATATATATAAACACTTAAACTATTTTAAAACTAAGTAAAATATATTCAACAGATATTTATGAGATGTTTGTAACATACTTCACTGTTAAAGTGTTATACTATGATCTATTGAATCAATTAGTTAACAAACATTTATTATAAACATTATACGTACAAACTACTTTTCTTATCTCATTATTATGATTCAGTATCTAAATACTATGAACAATTATGGACTAGTATAGTTAAATATTATATTATATGTTATCCGTATAGTCATCTTTTAGCAATATTGTTCTATGTGCTAGGTCTCAGAGTTCACGTGACAAATCATTTCTGTGGATTTTATAAACATTATTAATAAAGGTCGAGATTTCGAAACAAACCGTTAAAATTTAATATGGTGTTACTAATGTTATTACCAAGAAAAAGTTATTTAACTATGTAAACCTACAAAGATGTAATACGAATTTATCACTAGAGAAGGGTGTATATGACAT
The DNA here is from genome assembly GCA_015478945.1 of Trachelipus rathkii. Taxonomy (NCBI): domain Eukaryota; kingdom Metazoa; phylum Arthropoda; class Malacostraca; order Isopoda; family Trachelipodidae; genus Trachelipus; species Trachelipus rathkii. The sequence continues at coordinate 41,922 of JABUQX010060425.1, forward strand.
AAATAGACTCTTTCAATGTTTACAGGCATAAAATTATATAATTACTTGTAATATGATCACAAATGAAAGTGATATTAGGCTATAGCCGAAACTTAAACAGTTTACTCGCATCATTTAAACTATCACAGTCAATTTTATTATTAACATCACATAGAATAATCTTTTCCATCAGAATATAATATATAGAGGTGAGGATGTGTATTCATTACACACACGCAGTATTTAATTCTTGTTGACAAAAGATAGGTATAATTAGAGTCAGGTACAATAGTTGTGGCTTACCATATACATATAATGTTCCCTAACTTACAACTATCTCAAGAGTCCTTAAAATTTTATAAACAAACGTATTTCAAATTATCCTTCATTGATTACATTTACTGCACATGTGAGTGAAGCTTCATCCTAAGAATCCACTCACATAGGAGTGGTAGTTACTGCGGTACAAAATATCTTATACTACTAACGAGCATTAGTACAGTTATTTTAAATAATCATAAAATAAATATATATAATAATAAAATTTAATATATCATATAATATTATTAAAAATACCCTACCTTATATGAATAATAAATAAACTTAAAAATTAAAAGTTTATTTTTATAGTTTATTTAGTTTTTTTTTTGTATAACCATCATATACTATTTAAGGAAGACTTCGAAGTTTTTTCATCAATCAGAAAATATAATTAAAATACCTTTGTACGTTTAGTTTGTCTTCATTCAATTTTCCTTTTCAGGCCGACCAAAATTTATAAGTTTATACATAAATAGCTGAATATGCCTCAAATCCCATTATAATATAATAGATAATGTTCTTTAAAGAGTCTATCAGAATGAGTAAGATAGTATTACGCCGTCCACAAGAAACAATTCATTAAAAAACTGGCTGCTAACGTAAAATAAAAGCAATTAAAAAATAAAAAGCAGCAATTACAGAAAGGTGGTATGGTGTGTTATTCCCAATCATTTACTCTATATTTCCGTGAGTATATATAGCTTCACCTATTAGATAACCACTATAGTGTACTTCTCACAAGTGATTAGAAGAAGGTAAGCGGTTACCCTATCACAATACTATATTATGAGAAGTGCTAATAATATAAACACAGGAACCTACACCTATCTACAAAACAACAACAACATACAACAACAACAACATAAACCATAACGACATCTCAAACAACAACTAACAACAACATGCACACAACAAACAACAGCCACAACATAACAGCTAACAAAAACATACAAACTAATATCACGAACCTACAACAAACATCAACTAATTCAAACAGATTACGAACACAGCATCAATCAGACATTCACATCATCAGATCGACATATAAATCTTATCACCCATTGATTTCAACAGCCAGCCTTTATTTTATTAATTGATCTCACTCAAGTTGTATACAGATCAAATACAATTATTGAAAGAAGAACTGAGACACCATAAATATTAAACTCCTAATGATAAATCAATTTCATGAAAATAAATGAATCCTATAGATAATTATTTATATCAAAAATATCATATTCTATTTAAAAGTTATTATAGAAATCCCCAACGATAATATACACTAAACTCTTAATACAACTAGATTAACAAAGTACTATGTAAAAGAGAAGCTATAATTTTAGCACAATAATATTACAAGAAAGCTTATGCATGAGGGAAGTAAAGTAAAAACAGGGATAAGCTTCTAATTAATTATTTTATAATAATCAAAATTATGATATGCTATTTTAACATCTAATTGATCTCAGTTTCATAAATTATTATTAGTGAATAGAAATCCTATAACAATTTACATTTAAAGATTTAAAGACATAGATATAAATAACTTATATTCAGTATATCAACATAACTAAAAGAAAGGCTCCAGTGACAGAATATAATACAGATTCAAAACATAGAACTTCAGACTATAATTTTCCGAGAACTTTTAATATATCATGAATAAATACAAACGATATTTAGGGATAAAATTATCATATTCCAACGACGCCTAGACCTGATGCAAGTCCTGCTAGTACAGTATATCTTTTGCGTTATCGGATAGAATCAAAGTTGATTATAGTATAGAGAGTCTACATTGCGATCAAAGAACGAGTCGAATAAGATAAAATATATCCTACTAACAAATAAAATTACAAAATGATATAGCAATCTGATTATTTAATTAATGATTATTTTATTTTATACGAATGTATTCATTTTGTATAATTTAAAATTATAGTATGTATTTACTATTATATTATTTTAGATAAAGTGTGATTTTCAAAATTGATGCTCACTGGTTTACTTTAAATAACTCGTAATTTATTTAATTGTAAATTAAAATAATAAAATACTTTATTTATGATACTTGATATGATATAATTTTTAATAATATTTCTTTTCAGGATATATATAACAATATATAAGAATTTTAATGTTAATGTCATTGTGTAAAATTCATTTGGACAACCATAGTATAATGCGAGTCTCGCACATAAAATATATATATTACTCTATTGATGTGTAAATAACAACCATATCAGTTACGGCGAGGTTTTATTCAAAGTTTGTACTTCAAAGTTTACTCATCAATAGTAAAAAGAATTGAAAATAATATTTAGAAAGCTGAGGACACTTTTACCCTTCTATAAACCTAACGAAAGAATAATTCTCACCTACACGGAAGTAACTTCTAGCCCCCCAATTATCAGATCTAGGCTATAAGTATATAGTATGAGAGAGCCCTACGTATGGCAACTAACTGCCCGATATGATAAAATATAAATCTTATAATGAGAGGTATCAATATATTCATTTTGTGATAGATGTATATTTCCGGAATTGTTAAAGATTTTGAAAGATTAAAAACAATTCAAAGACGTTGCTCAAGAAGTCAGAGAAATTATAAAAAAAGGATAAATATATCCTCAAAATGTATAATAGGATAAGAATATAAAGGTTACAGAATTTTTAAGGTGAGTAAAGAGTTTCAAGAAATAGTTACGGAGTATGATATAGATGGAGTATAATTACAAACACACAAATATATTTTCAAGTTAATAAAGCTGATCAATAGTTGAAAGAGTACTAAAAGAAACTATAAAAGAAAGAATGCATTATGTTTATATTTCGACAGTACAGATGAAGTGCAGTTAAACTAATGATATATTTCAAGAGATATTAGCTTAAACGTTAATGTGGAGTTGTGAGCTATCAATATACCGACTTCAAATCATAGTACATTTAAGAATACCCCCTATAGAGATGTAAAGAGATAAACGCGTTCATATACCTATACACACCAAGGACAAATATAATAAAGAAACACATGCCATTGACATATGTATTTTTAATGGATATATTTACTTTAATCAGCGATTTATTACCATGGTAGCTGTCTGCGTGATCACACACATGTCGAGAAAAGGGATTCGAAGTCACAGTACTAGACAGACGATGTTTTAAGTAGACATGTAATCAGCAGACACTAGTGCGCCTATATGTTCACGATGGATTAAAATTCTACTAGATCTATGTAGGAATTTAGACGAGAGATAAATATTATAAAAGTGGTGAGAGATTCATATTTGAGAGCAAGAGAATTAGCACGAATATAATAATTATCAAATTTGATCCTAAGACGCATCGCCTGTAATAAGAGTACGTAAAAAATATTATCATAAATAGAGAAAGGATCATAAAAATTAAAACAGAGTATCTTGTCGCACTATGCGATGGGCCGTAAGGTCGCTATCCCAATGAAGTTTTTACACAGTCTTATACTGAGAAGAAGATGCTTAAGAGAAATTTTACTAGGGAAACACATTCGATTCACTTTTACTAGTAGTGAACATGAGAGGAGAGAAAATAATGCTCTAAATCTAAGAGCGCTGATCGGATCGGCTTCTTGAATCCTCTCTCATCCGGTAATACTTTAAATACCGCGACTATCTATTCCACAGCGAACTATAAATTGTGCGTGTAACCCAATAACTAAATCATAAGAGAAGCGAAGAGAAGATGGGATTGCAGTTAAAAGATTAATCTGATGTCAGGCTATTTATTCCCTGCAGCAACTATCTTTAAACCTGTTACAAATTTGCGTTTAAAGATATTTAGAAATTTGATAATGTTAAGATAATTTATTAAAAGTCCACGCTAGTACGGCACACCCTCAAACGAGGCCAAGACATGAATATTTTACCGACAAAATTATGGTAATAACTGGGTCCTCTATAAAATCGAGAGCGCGAGATAGTGTGTTTTGCAATTTACTACATTCGAATGAAAGAATTGAACAAATGAAATTATAGTAAAGAATTTAGTGAGTTTTTTGATTAATAAACCTGTTATACGAAGATAACGGTTCAATCACACTTATATATATGCTCACAAAGGACAGGAACCGTGAAAAGATATAAGTGAAGTTTGTATTCAGCCACTTCAGTTGCTTCTATCATTCTTCGTCTACCAAAACCCTTAGTTCTTCTTTTTTTTCCTCACAGTGGATGGAGAATATCATTTAGACATTTGCAAATCAACTAAAAGCCCTCATTTCACATGTGCCCCAAACGATTCGAGTGGATCTTATTTCTAATTAGCCAAAGTGATAGGAGAATGAGAATTTTTTCTTGCTGCTCCGATACGCACCTTGTTTCTACGGCTTTGAATGGCCAGGAGATACACTTGCGATCGCCAATCACTTGGAATTAGGGGAGAGAAAATTTTAGTCCAAAGAAGGAATATTGACCGTACGCATCATCCCATATAAACGCATTACAAGCTCTCCAAACCCTATCAGCGCAGAAGATGAATGCGTCTTCAAGCAACGTCTACTGGCTTGGGGCGCAGTCACTCTCAGGAAATAGGTAGCGTAGAAAGCGAGGCAAGTTCCCCTTCAATAAGCCCTAGTTAAAGTGCCCAAGAAATGGCATAGGGCACAATGGAGGATGCAAAGAAAAGTATTAAGAATTAGTATTAGAATTAGTAATAGGAAAGTATTAGAGCAATGTTTAAGATGTAATCTGGATGGTGGTATTAAGATGATGTATTTTATTTAAGAGAATGACAAGTGGTGAACATAGGTTAATTGTGTTATAAATTGTTTAGGGACGCTTTGTCAATCTGACAAAATGTATTTCCCTAATTAGACTGTTCCAGATAGTTAAGAATGCTGCAATGACTCTCGGCTTTCTTGTTCTTCACTTACATTGAATCATGATGATAGGACCCCCACTATCTACAGTGCTTAGTGTAATATTGAAATGCCCCCTAAATAGGGAAGACATTCAGTGTTTTAAGAGGCGACCAATGAGTAGATTAAAACCAATCTTGTGAGGAAGATGTAAGATATTCAAAAAAAGCCGCGAAAAAATCTAATTCGGTTAATAGAATATAGTTAGCAGAGCTCAAGATTAATTGTATTTAGATCGAAATAATATCTTCTTCCTCCCATAGTTTAATGAACAAAAATTCACCCAAAGCTAATATTTTCTGTTTCCCATGTAATGAGTATTTAAATGCTTTATAATAAAAATAGGCACATTTTCGCAACACTTCAGAACTGAAGTTAGGAA
>JABUQX010060425.1:50000-53271 GCA_015478945.1 Trachelipus rathkii
CAAACACATTCCCTCATCAAAAATACTGGCATATTATATTATTATTATTAATTATTATTAATATTATTATTATTATTATGATGTATTATTATTATTATTATTATTATTCCTTTTATTATTATTCATTATTATTATTATTATTATTATTATTATTATTATTATTATTATTTTCGTTTTATGTTAGGTCCTTAAATCTCTAAAATCTGCATCTCGTTTTTCTACAGCATATCAACGACGCCGATTTCAAACAACACTTAACAAGTGAGTTCAGGTTAACATATATTTAAGGAATCCCCCCATGGTTCTCCCCTCGTACTATTATCCCCTTCTTTAATCTTTGATGCTACAAGATCTTCTTTATAAGACCCTTCCCTTCAAATATATATTTATCAAATTTCATTCAAACGAATGTTTAAAAAACAAATTTACTCCCCATACAACGACTCCCTGTTTTAATATTATTCCCCAGCCTCTTCTCCCTTTAAGGACATCCTTTGTATTTCGGATCTTTTGGAAGGGTTCGTTGATGTATGGAAATATCTGAAACGAGGGAATCAGTCCTTTACCGTGTCGGGAGTGGAAGAGGGGTTTGGGTCGTTCAAAAGTTTGATTGTGTCAACAAATCATTTTTGAACAAGTTTTAGTGGAGATTTTACATAAAAATTCGAAATATATATTATATAATATATATATAATAATATATATATATATATATATAGTATATATATATATATCTATATATATTATATATAATATTATATATATATAACCTATATATATATATATAATATTATATATATATATTATTTATTACTATATATATATATATATATAATAAATATTATATTATATATATTATATACTATATAATATATATGTATGATATTATATATATATTATATATATATATATATATATATATATATATATATATATGTATATAGTAAAAAATATATAATATGTATTATAACATATATATATATCTATATATATATATATATATATATATATATATATATACATATTTATAATATATATATTTATATAGATAATATATATATTAAATATATATATATCTATATAATATATATATAATAGTATATAATATATATATATATATAATATTATAATATATATATATTATATTATATATATATATATATATTAATTCCTTCTGTGGTATGTTCGTTTGCGTTTGGTATGATATTTATTCCAAAAATGAATTACCATTATTTTTTTTTATCATAAATTATGTAATAATGTAAAAGTAGTACGGAAGCGTCATTTCCGTTCGTGTTGGTCTTTTGGACTCACGTGCGTCCAGACCTACCTGAGGCATTTTTTGAGCACCCATTTTTTTAACCCCTTTTTGACCTTTTCTGATCCGCCATGTTGTTTCCTGAGGGTGATTTTAAAATCCCTGCCCCTTGACCGTTTTTTGAGCCAGAATTTTTTTACCCTGACCGTTGACCTTTGTTGGGCCTTGGGAACCTTTTTGGGACTTTTAACCTTTTTTTTTCGACCACCCTTTGAGTCTTCCATGGGTCATTTTTTTGGCCCACGGTATAACTTTTTTGAGAACCCAGATTTTTTGGCAACCCTAATTTTGCGCCAAACACCCTAATTTTTTTGGTCAACCCCTGAATTTTTTGGCCCAACAGCCTAAAATTTTAACACCCCTTTCGAAAGAAAAAGGGTTGCGCCCATAACGGTTGCGTTCAGCAAACCTTGTATCCCGTATTACCGCCCCGCCTATTATTTTACGCCCCCTATATTTTTTTTTTTTTCCGATCGTGCGGGCAATTTTTTGCCCACTGCGTTAATTTGATTCTTCCTGTTATGGTCTTAGGCCCTTTTTTTGGATGTCGTTACCCCGCCTTGTTTGACCATGATATTTCGAGCTTGACCTTGGTCTTCCTTGGGTCAATTTTAGCCCACCTTATTTTTAGGCACTTAAAACGACCAACCCTTTGTTCTTCCATGGGTCATTTTTTGGGCCCCACGGCTAATTTTTTGGTGCCCACGTGGGTTTAGTCGTGCCACCCGCCACATATTTCGTTCCAAACTTGGTACGTCATGTATCGGACCGACCTACTACCCTAACTGGGAACACCCCGTACATACCTAAAAACGTGCGCGTGCACACACACACCACACCACACACACACACACACCCACACACACCACACACACACAACACACATCACACAGATTTACACACAACCACACACACACACACACATCCATTGTAACAATTCGTCTTCATTAGCACATTCACTTACACTTGTATACACCATTCACTATGACACTTACATTTTACCCATATAACACTTACATTTACACTTATTCACACGTACAAGCACACGACCAACCACCCTTTGGTCTCCCATGGGTCAATTTTGACCAACGGTAATTTTTTGGGCTTCCTTTAAACGGGCTTAGCCCTATTTTTTTTGACGTCTTTACCTTGTTTTGACCATGGATATTTTTCGTTCCTTAAAACCTTGCCATAAATTACCGAATGGGTCAAGGTTTTGACCCACGTAACTTTGATGGCTTTGTGGTGCCCCCATAACCGTAAGAAAGTATCTAGTGATGTTCTATTAGTGTTCTAATGGAGTATTTCTATGAGTGCCAGGGAGTGCCAGGGGGGTTGGAGTTGCCAAGGGGGTTGAGTGCCCAACTGAGTTGCCAAAAGTGATCCAAAATGAGTGCAAGTGGTGCCACGCATAGTGCCAGAGTGAGTGCCACATATGTGCCAACTGAGTGGCCGACTTTTTCAAGCCTTTCTTCTAGCTCCCTGTGAGCGCTATAGAAGTAGCCCTAATATGGGTGTCTTTCCCCTAGGTAATAAGGTATGAGAAATCGATTGGTGTATATTACATTCTGCTAGAATGTTTCCTACTATGAGTTAGTATTTTTTTTATAGAACAGTCCGTAAGACACTTACACTCTCCAATAGACACTTACATTAAACCCTTATACACTGTACACTGCACAACACCTCACACAGGTACAACTTACATCTTTACACTTACAGAATCATCACAGGACACACTCGATATTTGATGCCTCAGCATTATGCCTCAGCATTGATGCCTCAGAATTAATGCCTCAGCATTGATCCTCAGCATTAACTGTCTCAGCATTGAATGCCTCACTGCTGAAGGTTCATCTTTCTGACTGCATTTCTTTGATGAGTCATCTTTTGATACCATCTATATGATGATCATCTTTTGATAAATCACTCTTTGTGCTCATGCTCTTCCCA
>JABUQX010060426.1:0-11142 GCA_015478945.1 Trachelipus rathkii
TATATATATATTATATAGGATTAATGTTAGAATATAGTCATAAGATATAGTAATATATATATATATTAGATATGTAAATATATATATATATATATATATTATATAGTATATATATATATATATATATATATATAATATATATATATATATTTGGTGGTCTCTTATTTTCGAAGCTTGAATTTTATTCGCACTGCACCTCAGTTTGGTTCCATTTTAGGAGAAAAACATCTGTGTCTTATTTCAGATCAATTGTATAAAGGGAAAGTGTTCCCCCTGGAACCTTGCAAGTCTGAAAATTTAAAATATCGCAGCAAAAAATCATTTTATTTGCATAGTCTATCGAAATTTTTAAATATTCGCATAAATATATTTTAGCCTGAATTTTTAGATCTATTTAAAAATTGGACAATTGTTGCATATATCACCAGTACCATTTTTGTTTTCTCGTAGCGACTAACACAGAAAATATTGAAAATCGATTATTTTACGCTAAAAGTTTGCCGTTAAGATAGTCTTTTTTTTATTATCTGGAAACTTGGTACGGTAATAGCTTACAACCTGAGGCGCGTATTGTTTCTTTAAGTAGTTTATTTCGTAAGTAGTTTATTAGAATCATTATTATTCATTCATATTTAACACATATTCTTACAGAGATAAGGGCTTGAATCCTTTGGCCTTATATATATATATATATATATATATATATATATATATATATATGATAAGTAATATATATATATATATATATATATATATATATATATTATATATATATATATATATATATATTGTATAGATATAGTATATATATAATGTATTAATATACAGTATATATATAGATATTATATATATATATATATATATATAATATAGTATATAATATATATATGATAAGTATATATATAGTAGTATAGAGATATATATATTATAGTATATATATATAGGATAGATAGTAATATATAGTATAGTATATAGATATATATATGATAATATATATATATATAAATATATAGTATATGATATAGTATATTATATATAAGATGATATTATATATAATATATAGTAAATATATATTAAAAAATAATGATATAGTATATAGTATATATATATATATATATATATATATATAGAAATTTGTTACATCCTTGAGGTAATGAATTATAGATAAAATTTGATTGAATTTAATGAACATACTATAAATTAATTAAGTTACAGTAGAATTGACCACTAAGTATAAGTACATTTTTTATTTATTAATATAACAGTCTAACTTTCGTGGTCATGCGCGAACCCATTTCTTCAGGACTAAAAATAATAAAAATGGTGGAGGATTGAATTTAGCAATGTTTTCCTTTGGTCGGCTTCGAAGGTCTTCATGTTGATAAGGAAATGATGCGAGTGGAGATTTTTAAGTTGTATTAAATCTTTTTTAATAATTTAGTCAGTAGGATGGAATTCTTCAAGTACATATTTGCTATTTCGTGTATTTGTCATTCTCCTTTCTGTAAGTTTACATGTCTGTTTAATGGTTATGTTTTTTGATTTTACGGTTTGTATCTTACTAGGTATTTATTTGCGGATAACGTTTTTCTGTAAGTTTGGAATAGGTAGTATATTTGATAGAGTATTTTGGTTAGTAGTTACTTGTGAATATTTATTTTTTTGATTTGCGTAGGGCTTTTTTGATGATAACTTGGGGGTAATCGATCTTGTTAAATATGTTTTTTTCTTGTTTTAATTTCAGATTTTAAATGTTTAGAACTGCAAAATCTGAGAGCTCGTAGAAATAAATTATTTAAAACAGCAGTTTTTGTGGAGGGATCGTATGCAGAAAACTAATGTATGTATGAGGGGTTGGATGTAGGTTTACGATATATATTGAAAGAAGGAAAATGTTTGTAGCTCCATGTAATTAGTAGATCCAAGAAATGTATTTTGTTTTCAGTAGCTATTTCAGTATTAAATTTTATGTCATGATGCATAATGGAATGAGGGCAAAAACATCGTCGACTTAACCTAACCATCCTATGGAATGAAATTTATTAAAGATGTTGCAAACTTCTGGTAATTCCATAAATATATTGCTAAAAACTGGGGAAAGGGATGAACCCATGCATAAACCTGATATCTGTTTGTATCATTTATCTTGGAAATTGAAATAGGAGTGGTCTAGGGTAAGGGTAATTAATTGTTCTATTATATTAAATGAAACTTGATAATTTAAATTACTATTGGTTAGGTATTTTTCTAATAAGTTAAATAGTATAATTAATTTTTACTTTTGTAAATAGTAAAACTACATCAAAACTGACCATGCTGAAGTCAGAAATTTTTTTATTATAGACTGATTGGATAAAATGTTTGGAACTTTTTATGCGTGAAAATGTAATATTACCTACGAGTGGTTTAAATTGTGAAGCGAGCCATTTTGAAAGATTTTGAGTAATGCAATTGATATTGGAAACTATAGGTTTTTAATGATATATTTTATTTATGGATTTTTGGTATTGCGTAAAATTTTGATACTGTGGGAAGATAGGCTTTGAATTTTTTAACTAGGTCTTTTTTATCTGGAATAATTTATGTAATGGATTTATTGAAGATGTTTGAGAAGTATTATGAGGTTATCAGTAATAGGGGTGCCGGTGTTTTTGCCATAGTATAATTGTTGATTTGGTGGGTGGTAAAGGGGGGGGAGGTTCCTCGGAGTGGGTAGAACGCATAATCGAGAGGAGAAACTGAAGGCTGGCCTCGCCTTGCAAGGTGTTAGGGTTTTGAAGAATCTGGAAGGGAAATAGGTTTTGTTGAAGAAATTCTTCTCCAATTTTAACAGGATGCCAAATACTAGTATGTCACTATTGATATCTATATATTTGTTTCTGGTTTACCATGAATTGAAGTTTTTGGTCAAGTGAATCCCGGGTCATCGTTAGGTAGGGCAAAGCTGAGACCAAATCCCAACAGGGCCTTTTCTCTAGGATTTAAATTATAGTTTGAGAGATTTCTAATAATATCTGGGTTTGAATGGGTAGTCCAGGGACTGGTATTAAAGAGATGATCTAGCTTATTTTTTAAGTGAGTATTGCGTAATGTTACTTTTCTGTTTTTGATGTGGTAAGCATAATCTAAGATTTTAGAAAAGGGATTCAGATCATCAAAATTATTGAAGAAATACTGTTGTAAGTTTTTGAAATTGTAGTAATTCTTCCCCAAATTTCTTTTTTATTTTTTGTTTTAGGCGGTGAATTTTGTTCTTTAAAAGGTACCCATATATATCTGGGTATGGGTCATTCTTGTTTATATATATACTTTTGGGTATGAGACTTTTTGGAATTACACAATCTTTAAGGCAGTTTTGTAAGAAAACTAGTTTACTTTTGTAAGGTTGGCTGCAGTTACGGAATCCAAGAATCTGTAGAAAACCTTCTTCAATACGTAATGTGTGTTCAAAAAGATGGTTGCCTCTTGGTGGAAATCGGAATTCATAATGTATAGAATATAGAAAAACTACTATCTTCACGTAGTTTGTAATTTGCAAAAATTTGTTATACCCTTGAGGTAATGAATGATAGATAGAACTTGATTGATTTTAGTGAAAACACTTTAAATTAGTTAATTTAGAATTGACCACTAAGTATAAGTACATTTTTTATTTATTAATATAACAGTCTAGCTTTCGTGGTCATGCGCGTACCCACTTTTTCAGAACTAAAAATAATAAAGATAGTTGAGGATTGAATTTAGTTACTTTTTCTATTGGTTAGCTACTTGGTCGGCATCAAAGGTCTTCATGATGATAGGGAAATGATGCGAGTGAAGATTTTTAAGTTGCATTAAATCTTTTTTAATAATTTAATCAGTGAGATGGAATTCTTCAAGTACATATTTGCTATTTCGTCTATTTTCTGTTTTCTGTGTTTTGTATCGGTTTTATGAGAATAGATGTATTAGTGTTCATTAGGTGGTTGGAATTTTGTCGGTGTTTAACTAATGATGAAGATTGTTTGTCGCATTTTAAGTCATTGTTAGGGTGATATGTTCTGATATTTTGATTATTTGTTTCCCCGATATATTTTTTAGGGTAATTATAACATGTTATTTTATATATGCCGGAATCCTTATTTAGGTTAATGTTGGTATGTTTTAATATATGTTTAACGGTTATGTTATTTGATTTTACGGTTTGTATGTTCCTAAGTATGTATTTAAGGATAATGTTTTTCTGTAATTTGGGATAGGTAGTATTTTAAATAGAGTATTTCTGTTAGTAGTTACGTGTTAATATTTATATTTTGCTTTGCGGAGGTCTTTTTTGATGATAACTTGGGGGTAATAGATCTTGTTAAATATGTTTTTTTATTGCTTTAATTTCACACGTTGGATATATAAAAATTCAAAGCCCATCTTCCCACACTATCAAAATTTTTCGCCATGCCAAAAATCATAAAGAAAATAAACTATTAAGACTTATAGTTTCCAGTATCAATTGCATTACTCAAAACCTTTCAAAATGACTCGTTTCATAATTAAAGCTACTCATAGGTATATTTAAACTTCACACATAAAAAATTCCAAACATTTTATCCATTCAGTCCATAACAAAAAAAATTCAGACTTCAACGTGGTCAGTTTTGATGTAGTTTCACTCTCTACAAAATTTACAAAAGATGCCAAACAATAAGCGAGAAAATCACGTGTTCAATACAAACACTCTCTTAATTTATCAAGACAACAATCTTTCCACTTTTTCTCCGAATTTTTTAAGCAATTATCCCCCTTGTGGCCCTCTTTTTAAGTAAGAAGAGAGTACCCTACAAAAGAATAGCGCGGAGTTAACCCTCCGCCCTAAAAAGGTGTATTATAGTGACGCTTTAAATGGAATAGTAGTCCTCCCCTGTATTTTTGTGTGTTATTGTTAGAAGAACAAAGTTTAAGAATATACTTTAAGCCGAACACAAAATAAATAAAATACCTCCTCCGAGATTCGAACCTACACATATTGCAATCGAGAACGAATACCCATAAAAAATCACTTTCCCTAACCCCCATTCCTTCAAATTTTCTCTTTTTCCCCTTTTCTTTCCCCCTTCACCCCCCAAAACCACCACCTGGTAAAAATAATATAAATTATTAAATTAATTAATAATAAATTATATAATAATTATATCAATTATTTGGCGGGGAATGTTAAAACCGAATCACCCAAGAAAAAAAGAGGCCCCGATAAACCGATTTATAAACCCGTAGATTTTATACCTCCCCTCTCCCCGTCGCCCTTTTCGAAAATTTTTTATTTTCTTTTAAAAAGGTTTGGCCCCCCTCCCCAGTGAAATTAAAAAAAACCCTTGAATGGAGACTCGTCAACAAGCCCTGATAACCCAAGAAATACCCCGATTACTTTTTTTAAAATTTAAAAAAGTTATAAAATAAAATAACCAACAAAAGTAAAAAAAAAAAAAATTAAAGGAACAAATAAGAAACAAATTTTGGGGGTGTTTAAGCTTTCGCTAAAAGGCCCAGAACCCTTCTAAAAGATTTGGCCAAATTCCCCCCCCCCTTTTTTTTTTTTCTTAAACAAGAAACAAAATTTATTGGGGTTCCCCCCAAGTGTTTTAAAATAGTTAAATAAATATTTTATGGGCGTGTATTGAATCTATAAAAGTACATATTTTTTTATTTTTTTATTAATCTAATTGATAAATAAAAAGGCAATTTCAAGAATAAATTTGAATAAAAATTGGGGCCAAAAAAATATAATATTTAATAACTTTTTTTTTTTATATGTTTTGTCGTATTATTTTTCTAAAAAAATATTCCTTTTCTCCCCCATTTTTTTTTTTCCCCCCAAGTAAGTTTTTATTTTAACTGATTAATTTTAATACTTAGGTATTTTTTTTTTAAAAATGTTTAACCAGTAAATTAAAAAAAAAAATTTTTTAACAGAAAAGAATTCCTTTTTAACTTAATAGACATATAATTTTTAATAAAGAAATACAAAAAATTATTTTAGGGAATAAGAAAACACACCAACTTTTTCCTTGAATAATTTTTAAAAAAGACCCCGAAAAAAAAAGAAAAAAAAAATTTTAAAACTTAAAAAACGTCACACACAAAAAACCCATGAACCCAAAAAATAAAAATTAAAACTAACTCTCCCTTTTTTTAAAGATAGGAAAATGGGTTCTTGCAAATCAAAATTAATTTTCATTCCAAAATTTTTCACCAAAATTTTGGGTGAATGCCCCGCAAAAATACATTTTTAAAGCCTTTTTTCCCAACCTAAGTTAAAAAAAAAATCTTGGCTCCCGAGAAACAAAAACCACGGACCTTTTCCCCCTTTTTTTGTGTTCTGTGTTTTAAACCATTCCCCTAAACCCTAAACCCACACTATAAAAATAACGCCCCGGCCCTTCCCCTCTTCCCCCCTCCAAAAATCTGAATTTTTGAAAAAATGGTGGTTTTTTGGGTTTGCCTTTGATAATTAAATTTTTTTGCCTGCACCTGAGCCCAAAACATTTTTTTTGGGGAATAATGAAAAAACCCCCCCTTTTTGGGAACCCATTTTTTTTTTCCCAAAGGGGAATGTACCGAAAATTGAAAAAAAAAAAAAGGAAAAATTCCCCCCCCCTCGTTCCCTGTAAAAGGCAAACAAAGCCCCAAAAATCCTTCAAAAAGGTTTTTTTCGTGGGTAAGAAACCCCCTTCCAAAAAAAAAATCCTCCCTTCCCCTTTTTTTCCAAAAACAAGAATCCCTTTTGGGCCAAAAAAATTTGGAAATTATCCCCTTTTGGCCCTTTTTTCCCTTGGATGGAAAAAAACCCCTTGGGGTCCCCCTTTCCCTTTTCCAAAGTTTTTTTTTAAAAACGGCATGCCTAATATGCAAATTGGTTGGGAAAAAAATTTTCCTTTTGAGGTTGGAAAAATAAGAAAATTTGCCCAAATAAAAAAAAAATTGCAAAACAATTTTCCCGGCCCCCCATGAAAAACTTAAAATCCATAAAAAGTCTTTTAAAACAGTATCCAAAAAATCCCTCATCTTCCCCTTCCAAAGTAAAAAGGGTTTCCTAATTTTTTTTTTTTGCCTGAAAAAACAAAAAAAAGCCCCCACCAAAAATCGTCCCACCACTGAAAAAAATCCCAAGTTTGGCCTTTTGGTTCTTGCCCAAGGGGGTTTTTGCAGGTTAAAAAAGGGGCCCGGGCCTTCCCCACTTTTCTTCTGGAAAAAAAAATTTTTTTTTTTTTTTTTTTATTTTTGGTCCCCCCCCCAAAAGTGACGCTTTTTTTTCCCTCGGTTTTTTTTTTAATGCCTAAATTCTCAATTTCTTTAGTTTAGGCAAAAAACTGAAAAGTGGGGGTTTTTTTTTTAAAAACCCCGTCCCCGGAAAGGGGGTTTGCCCATTTTTCCCCTTTTGGTGGGGGGTTTTTTTCAAAGCCCCTTAGCCCCCCCCCCTTTTAAAAGGGAAAAAATTCCCTCTTTATAAAAAACCCTTTTGTTTTTTTTTTTTTTTTTTTTTTTTTTTGTTTTTTTTTTTTTTTTTACAGTTTTGGTTGAAGAACCCTCTGCCGATTCCTATCTGATACAATAATAGGAAACCCTAATTTTTTTTTTTTCGCCAAAAAGTGTTTTTTTTTGGGGGGTTTGAAAAAAACGCCCCTCAAAACAAAAACAAAATTACCCCCATCCTTAAAAACCCCCGTTAAAAATTAAACGCCAAGATTTTGGAGCCAAAAAAAAGAAACCCCCCCGCCAAGGCCCTTTTAAAACACACTGGACGGGGACAAAAATTTAAAAGAGGGTAGTTAAAAAAAGAAGAAACAACGACGAAAAACAAAAAATGGAAAAAGAATAAAAAGAAAATTCCCCCACCAAAAGAAAAACAGAAGGGTTTTCTTGGCTCAAAAAGGGGAAAAAAGGAAAGAAAAAAAAAAAAAAAAAAGCCACCGCCCCCCCAAAAAAAGCGAATTTGACCCTAGGGTTTTCTTGGGAAAAAAAGGGTCACTATATTGTCAACAAAGACAAAAAAAACCACAAAAAAACCCTCAAAAAAATGCGTTTTGTCAAAAAAGACCCCAAAAAACAAAAAAAAAAGCCAAAAACCCCCTTTTTTGTTTTGGCTTTTTACTTTAAAGGGGGGCCGGGGGTCCGTAAAAGGTTGGGGGTGGGGTTTTTTAACACAAAATTTTTACGCCTCGACTAAGTTGGAATAATAGTTCCCCTTTCGATTTTCCAAAACCTTTTGGCCCCTCTAAATAGTAACTTTTAATAGAAAAAAAAATGAAAAAATAAATGCAACCCCAAAACCCCCATCCCCGGGGCCCGGCCCGCAAATTTTAAAAATAAGAAAGGGTTCAAGTTTTTGAATAACCTAAAGAAAATATTCTCCCATAGGAAACCCAAAGTTTAAAAAAAAAAAAATAAAGTCCTTTTTTTTTTTTGGGCCCCTTTTTTTTTTCCACCCCTAATTCCCCCCCAAAAAAGCCCCCGGGAAAAAAAAAAAATACCAAAGAAAAAAGGGCCCCCCGGCCCCCCCCCCCGCCCCCCCCCCAAAACACCCCCAAAATAATGGAAAAAGAAAAAAAGCCACAAAAGTTTTAAAACCCTCCCCATACAAAGGGCGTTACTCAAAATCCCACAGAATAACCCCTTGTTTAAAATAGGTTTTGTCAGGTAAAGTTAAAACCCTGGAGAAGAAAAAAAAGGGAAAAAAAAAAAAGTTCTTCCCCCAACACTTCCCTTTAAAAAAAAAAAACAGTAAAAAACTTCCCCAGTTTTTTTTCCCTTTTTTTTGAGGGGGGGAGCCCCCCAAAAAAGCCCCAAAAAAAACCCACTGGGGTGGAAAAAAAAAAAAAAATTTTGTTTTTTTAGGTTTTTTTTTTTTTTTGCGAAAATTTAAACGGAAAATTTATTTTTTTTTTTTTGTTTTTTTATGTTAAAAACAAAAAAAGGGGGTGGGAAAAAAAAAAATTTGTTTTTTTTAAATTGGGGGTTTTCAAACAAGGAAAAAAAAAAAAAAAAAATGAGGATCCCAGGAAAAAAGGAAGGTTTACAGAAAAAAAGGACAGGACCACAAAATCAGATCTTAAAAAGTGGTGAACCTCTCTTTTTAGAGAAAGAAAGAAGGGGAAAGGGATTTTTTTTGGGTAAAAAGAAGTTTTTTTTGGGGTTTTTTTTTTTTTAAAAAAAAAAGAGGGGTTTTAAAAAATTTTTTTTTCCCCAAACCAAATTTATTAGAAAGAAAAAAACCCGAAAATAAAAAACCCAAAACCCCGAAAATTTCCCCCCCCCTTAAAAATCCCCCCAAGAAATTTCAGCGAAGAAAAAAAAATAAGTAAAATTAAACAGAAAAAAAGATTTAAAAAAAGGAAACGGTAAAACGAAAGATTTTCACAGGATAAATTCCCCCTGAAATTTAAAAAAGAGGGGAGTCCCCCCAGAAAAATTTTTGAAATAAAAATAAGTTTTTTTTTTGAAAAAGAAATGAAACAAGGGGGGGTCCTCCCAAATTTTCGAAATAAAATGAAAAAAAAAAAAAAAAAAATTGGAAAAAAAAAAAAATAAAAAAAAAAAATTTAGAAGGGGGTGGTTGGATTTGGCTTGGAAAATGGGTTTGGACAAGGGACAAAGATCAATTTCTGATGAAAAAAAGGTAAAGGGAATTAAAGTTAAAAAAGGAAGAAAAAAAAATAAAAAAAACAAGAAACCAAAATGGGGTAATATACAAAACACACTTAATTGAAAAAAAAAAACAAGAAAAAGGAAAAAAAAAGTCCCCCCGCCCCCCCATCAAACAAACACAAGCCCCCCGAACATTGTGAAAGGCCGATTTTTTGGAACAAGAGAGGCGCCTTTTAAAAAAGGACCAAATTAAAGTTAAAGCAAAGAGAATAAAGAAAAGAAAAAAACCCCAAAAAAAGGGAGGGGGGATAAAAAAAAAAAAGGGCCCTTTTTGGGGGGGGGCAAAAAGTGGGGGGGGGGGGAACCCGCCCGTGGGGCACCCCCCATCAAACCCCGGGGTTTTTCCCCCCCCCAAAATGCCCCCCTTTTTTTTGGAAAAATAAAAAATGGTTCCAAGCCCGCCAACTACAAAAAAACCAAAGGGGGTCCCCCCTTCCCCCGTAGTTCCCTAAGGGGCCCCGGCAAAACCAAATAAAAAATTCTGTTTTTTTTTTTAAATTAAGAAAAAAAGTACATAATCCCGCCAGTTTAAAAAGGAGTCCCGGAAAAGCAACCCCTGAACAAGCCCGGTAAAAACTTGGGGTAAATACGGGAAAAGAAAGGAAAGAGAATTTTTTCCCCCCCCGATACGCATTGTCCCTAAGATAAAAAAGTGAAGTAGTTTTTTTTGGAAACGAAAAAAGGGGGGGTTTTTTTCTGACTTTTAACAAAAAAATCCCTTTTAGGAAAAGAATATACAAAAGTTTTTTAAAAAAGGAGCTTTTAAATTAGGGGGGGGGCGAAATTTAAAGGGTTTTTAGAAAAGGATCTAAGCAGGGCCAAAAAAAAAGCCAAAAAAAATCACCTTTTTTTTTTCGGAAAATTAGGGTTTTAACGGCCATCAAATGGGCCCCCCCGCGGCCCCCCCCCTTCCAAAACACAAACTGGGAAGCTAATTCATATATTCACCTCTCAAGCTAACGAAAAATAAACCAGAATTGGAGGATAAAAAAAAAATATAAAGTTTTGAAAAGAGGGGGTTTGGGGGGTTTTTCCCCCAGCCAAAAAGCGGGAAAAGCTCTGAGAAATACCTTTTCCAAAATTGTTTCTCGGAAGAAGGCAAAAAAAAATTGCCCCCAATTTCCCCCGGGGCCACCCCCCCCGCCCTTTTTCCCCCCTAACGGTCAATAAGATTTTTCCCCAGGTATCTAACGCTACATCAAAATATTCCCCCAAATGCAAAAGAACAAAGGATCAAAGGAATCTTATAAGAAGTCATAAAAGGACCAAACCGTTGGAAAAAAGAAAAGAAAAAGAAAAAAAAAATAGGAGGGGGGAAAAAAGGGAAAAAAAAAGAGAGGAAAAATTCATACCCAAAAAAGAAAAAAAAATCTTTCCAAGTTTTAGAAATTAGAAAAAGGAAAAAATAGGAAAAAAAGGCCAAAAAAGAAAGATTGGAAATTTTTTTTGGCCCCCCTGTTTTTTTTT
>JABUQX010060427.1:0-57911 GCA_015478945.1 Trachelipus rathkii
TTTTGAAGTGAAAATTTTTAATCTTAGACTTTTTGCTAAATTTATGATCTGTATTTAGATATATATTATTATATTATATATTAATCTATTATTATTCATATATATATTATTAATTTAATAAATTATTAATTATATTATTATATATTATAATTATTTATTTAATTATTTATATCTATATTATTATCTATTATATTACTACATTGATGGTATTTATTAATAGTTTTTACCCTTTCATTAACCATATATTAATGAGGATGTTAAAATATTGAGTCCGTTATTATTCAGAGTGTCTCATGATATTCAAGATAATGTAAATATGCATTACAAAATAACCCTTATTTAGAATATTATTATTAAAAGTGGAATCACTTGTAGATTGTTCTTTATACAATTCAGTATTATTTGATGTTACTTACATATTTTTATTATTTTAAAATATTTATCACCCTTATTAAATATACCTATATTTTTTTTAATTACTTATTGCAAAATTTAATGAATTTAATTTTTATTTTTTTTATATATTACCTTCATTATTATAGTATATTTTAGATTAATAAACTGTATCCTTGAAAGAATATTCGTAAGATAATCACAATTATCGAATTTAGTTTGTTGAGTTATACACATATATTGCCGAAGATTCTGCGTTGATTCCGTTACATTTTTATTGAAATTAAACTATAACGACATTCATTTCATTGGTGTTATCATTTAGTATAAATTACTATACATATATATGAACATCAAAATAGTAATTTGATTAGAACAAAACTTATTCAAGGTTCTTGTAAGTTTTATTACTTATTTATCATATGTCACTAAAGTAATAAGTTTAATAATTATATTTATATGTAATTTTGAATACAACTTTTTCATTTATATTTATAATTATTATAATATAAGATAAAACGAGTAATGTAAATCATAGAATAAAGATTTTAGTTCATACTAGATTTCTTTTGATACTAATAAATAATCATTTATTAACTCGAGGATAATTCTCACTCAGTTATTACGCTAATTTAGGGAGTGGCATGTAAATATAATTATTTCTAAATATTTCCATCATTATCAATCAAAATTACTGATATATACTCAAAAATTTATAAGTATTTTATTCGAGATATTCTCACGAGATGGAACTTTATAAATAATATTTGTCTTATTATTATTTCTTATTATATAAAATTATATAATCCTTCATTATCTATCGTTATTTTATTATTATGTTTATATTTTTATTTTTTATATTCAAATCTATTATTATAATGTCATTATTATTTGAGGACTACTATATTTAATCTATACAACCTGGTATTATCTTTCTATTTACTTTTTTAAACATACTTAATTCTAAACCTTTAGTTGGTATTGCATTATCTCTACCGTTCTTTCTCATATCACAAGTTCATTTGACGCCGCACTCTCCTTTATCTTTTCCACATTCTTCCTCCGTTCTTTCCTTTTTCTAGCTTCACTTATTCTTTCTCTCTCTTATATATCTATAGTGGGGGTGCGCTAAATAATGGGCGTAACGTTAAATATTTGGGTGGCTAGCAATCGTTAAAATATTTTATTTTACTTAAAGCCTCAGATAATTTTATTTTAATTTATTATATTAACTCACTTTTTAATTTATATATAATTAATTTCAATACATTAATCTAATATCATATAAGTAATAATATCCAATCTTAGCAGAACATTTTAACTACTATTTAAATTATCTATGATTATTCTATCATATAGTACTATATATATTTTAAGACAATCACATAATTAATATATATCGTGGTTTATCATATAGAATTTATAAGAACACATTGTTGGAAATATGAATGATCTAGAGTATGTTACAAATTATCAGATATGTTTCTAAAATACGAATATTCAATAAAATTAGGCTTGACTCAAGAATAAGTTAAGAAACATTATATAATGAATAGTAACAATTCTCTTATGCATAATTATAATCAAATTAGAACTAACAAATATAAACATGCAATAGCCCACCTACATTATTACTACTAAATGCAGTTATATCATTCACCTAGCCTAATAAATTGATATATCATTACTATCTAGGAATTAATAATATTATATATAATATTATTATTCAACATAATAATATCATATATATATATCATAATATATATATATATATATATATATCATATATATATAATATTTATATTAATTATATGTATAAACTATATAATATATCATTATATATAATTTATATAACTATAATTATTAATATATTATAATTATTAAAATACGCTATTCACATATATAAGTGATATATATATTAATTATATATATATTATCAGTATACATATATAAAATATAATATCATATATATATCTTATATTTAAATATTAATATATTATTATATATATACTATATTATCATTTTAATATTAATAATAATATATAATATATTAAATATATAAATTACTATATAATTAATAATAAACAATAATATATATATATCTATAATTATATATAATATATAATATACTTTTTATATTAAATATTAGTTTATATTTCTTATTATTAAATTTTATAATCATTAATATTTTTTCGTATAATAGTAATTAGTTAAAGTATATTATATTTAAGTATCTACCATTTATTTAATAGGATTATTAAGTGTCTATGAGAGGTTTATATTTCTCCTTAGATATATCAAAAGATATAAGCTTATATCACCGTTTAACTTTTTAATTCTCTTATATTCGGAATGTACCGTTTGTAATATCTAATATTATGATGAGGTTACGTATCCTTCTTTACGGTAGAACCTTTGAATCTGTAAGCTAAATTCTCTGTGATATTTGAATATTGCTTCTCAATCAATGTTAGTGTGAGTCTTTACGCTAAAATAGTGTGACTATTATTAGAAAGTGATGTTTTTCCAATTCTCTCAATATTTTTCTCTTTTTTAATATACCAAATTATTCATTATCTATAAGTGTTTTCTACTTTTTGAATTATGTTTACTACATATAGAAGTATATATTATCTAAATATGGATTATCTCTTCTCAAGAATTTTCATAAATTACGTTGTTTTTTACATTCATCACTGATTTGAATATTCACTATATAATTAATGTATTCCTCTCCCATAACCATATAGCTTCTCGGTACACGTGTAATCATAGTTATCTATTTTTTAATGATAAGTTACACAAGCGTTATTATTTAATAAGAAAAGATTTCACAACATATTTTGGCTTATTAGCATTATGAGGTAAATGCTAAAATCGTTAGCAATTCAAATGTATCTGTACTGTTCAAATTTTTTCTATATTCTATCTTATATTTTTCATGTAATAATTTCATTTATTTTTGACCATTTGGTTTAATTTGGGCGTTACACAGTTTATATAATATTCTCTTTAGGATCGAAAACATAACAATATGTTTAGCACAAAAAATAAGAATTTTCGTTTATTACTAATTAGATCGTGCACTGTTCAGTAGGTCTGAGTCTTCTTTAGTAGAGCACGAGTTGCCTATGGTGACGCTCTGCTCATATTTTTAGTGGGTTCATTATTAGCTAGCATAATAAATGAATTGGGTTTTAGTTTCTCAACTTTATACCATTTAAGAACGAGTCATAAACATGTTGACAAATATATAGGCATTATAAACTATATATATTGATACGTATAGGTTATTCTATCTATAGATATATTAATACATATATAATATATATATACTATATATTGAGGGTCGTTTTCATACTGGAAGATTATATTTGCATCATAGTATTCTCTGATGTAGATATTTTAAGGAGTTAGTTTCTTCATATAATCACGGTACTTAATCAAAGATATTACTATATAATAATATATTGAGTGCGTTTATCTAATCTGTGATACAACTATATTAAGTTTCTAAGTTTCTCTTGAGACATGTATATTGCATTAGTTTTTCAACTCTTCATGATGTTATATATTGAAAGTTAGTTATCATTCTCAATTAACGGAGACTTATTATAAGTATTCATATATATAGGTTATCTATAACTCATATGAGATATATATACATATATTTGTCAATTCATCAGTTTATAATAGTAAAAGTGGGTATAATTAGGTTTTTCTTCTTGATTAGCTCGAATTTCCATACTAGCTGTATTACTCTAATTATTCTCTAATCACAGCTTTAATTATACTATACATGATATCGGTTTCTTCGTGGAATATAGCATTTAATAACCGTTATCCCTAGTCTTTCTTCTGTAACTCAAAAAATTATTTAAGTTATAAGTTTTACTATAATATATAAGGTGTAACATTTTGGTTTCTATTATCATCATTCTCTCCAAATAAATATTTTGATTTGAGGTGATCATCATCCTACACGCTGCACTTTATATTTATAAGTTTTCGATTACTTCCTTAGATACTACTTAAATTGGATTCTATTTGATGGTAAATACAATATGATGGACATATAACTTGATATTTTAATAATATTATTATATATATATATTATATATAACAATATAATATAGCTTGACTACGCTTTATTAACCATGCACCTACTAGTCTAATAAATATATATAACTATAATATATATAAAAGGGTTTACACCTTGGCAATTCCCTGATATCAGAAGTCAAACTTAAGTGATAGACCAAGAATGTATCATACCCATTTTAATTATAATTTATATTAGTAAATATATATATAAATAATAATAATCAGTTAAATAATAATAATATTATATAACTAGATTTTATCTTTTAGAAAATCTATACTGCCTCACCTTAACGTACATAATTACTGGCATCTAATTTATATACTTTATATAAAGTATATATAGATAATGATATATTATATATATAAATATATAAAGGTATTAGTTTTAGCAAATCTAGTAATATATATATAATTCAACTTTCAGAAACTTTCTTTACTAAAGCGTGTAGATATTATTTGGATAATTCAATAAAGAAGATAGACTATAATCCCTACCCCCATATAATTAAAATTTCACTATTTAATCAAATATAAATATATATAATTAATTAATATATATAATATATATATATATTAATATATAAATTCAATATATATATAATATAATATTATATATATATATTATAATTATATTATATATTATTAATAATATATAATTAATATATTATATATACATATATATTTATTATTACCGTATAAATAATCTGGTCGCATATATATACATTGTGATAAGAATGCTTTTGTACATAGTTATGTTAACACCAAAATCCGCACTTTTTTTAAGCGTTTATACTTATGGTACACACTCATATCTATGTAAGTCAACATAACTGGTTATTATTCTTTTATTTATATTAAATATATTAAAATCTAAAATATGATAACCAATCGAAGAGTTTATTGTACCTTTTCCAACCTTTTTGGAGGTGACATTTCATTTAAGTGAGGCGGCACGTAGAGAATTAAAGTTTCAGTTAGATCGAGCGCGAGATGCACAGAAAAGCCCATGTATACAACGATTGATTGTAAATGAGCAATTGGCCCATCACACCAGCTCTTCATTTTATATTAATTTAAATTAATATTTCTTTCAAATGAAAAATTTTGTTTTAATTATTAAATATCTATTCATACCTCAAATGACTTTTGTAAGTACTTACCTTAGTTAGAATAACTGACTTGATAACATAAGTGAATTCGCATAAATACATACACACATGCATCCAAGAAATTTCTTGACTTATTTTATTTCACCCTCACTACATAGACTTGGTGGGAGGTATTTAAGGTGTGATGGCGTCCGACTATTGACAACGGGCAAGGGACAAGGGTAGTAATTAATATAAGTAATATTTAACATAAAGTACTGAAAAATATAGAAAGTCTCAAAATAGCCTAATACCCCTATAGCCTCCCTACCTAATAATATCTCATAGACCTATTAGTTAATCAGAGAGCTATTCGGTGTCGGCAGTCGTAAATAAATTCTCACCTCACTTAGATCATAGTCTCATATCTACATATGGGACCCACTATATAATTATATACATACCTATAACCTTATTATACATATATATATATGGGATTATATGATAAATAACATGTCGACATATAAATAATATAGTGATATAGGTAACTCATAATGCACCTATATTGTAGTAATTGATACAGTTAGCTTTAAGGGTTATTACATCCTTTTGGCCACAGGTGGGTACCACAACATTTCGAACTCCCTCATCATATAAACCAGCCAATATTACTCTCCTTATCATTTGCACACTTTTTTTCTCTCCTAGCCTAAACTCTTGTCACAAAAACTCACATTCTATCACCTCCTTACAAATGTATCCCATAAGTACATATAACCTTTAACTCACTACTATCGAAAACCACTTTTTCTATTTATCTCAGGTTCATAATATACCAGCCTGGATTCAGATTGCCTCCATCATAACTACACTCTAACCTACCTACTAACCATTACAGCTTAACTCATACACAAGTAATCACTATCATTCATTCTCTTTATATTTACCACATTGACCTAAAACATCTTTCATCGTTACTTTTCTATTTATATTCTCTAACCATTTATCCATATTCTTCACAATAACAATATAACAGTACAAAACTCCACTACTAATACGTCTATATCCTCATAATTTATCAATTACTTTCCTCACACTTAACACGATAATACCTACCTACATATAGATTGATCTCCAATTTATCTGAAACGCATTATGAACTTTATTATGAATCTATTCATCAATTACTACCTTTATTTCCAGCCCATAGCTCACCAATCACTAATCAATAACATTAATTACTAATATTCCTTTTGTGAAAAATTATATCTTAATATATTAATACATATATAGATATATATATCAACTATTACCATCTATACAAATGTTAAGATCGATATTACTCAACTACGCGACATACATTAGACAGAGTTAATTCCGCTTGTCTCTGTATTAGCATCACTTTAGAACTCCAACGATTTAATTGGCACCTTAGGCCACTCATTCCTGCCATTCACATTTTGATTTATATTAACTCAACCCATGTTTCTTAAACTCTATGAGTGTAATACAAAGAGTCCATTATAAATAAATACCATTATGAGTTCTTTAGTTTTTACATGTTTTTTCATATATAAATTAAAAAATAGTTATATAATTATAAAAAGTGAATAATATTATATTAGTTAAATAAATAGCACATCATATTATATTTAATTAATATATTAATTAATTTAATTTATTATATATATAATAAATTAATTTTCAATATATCTCTTTTGATCTATTAAATACATTACCTATATATATTTCTTTATATTATAATATTATATAATTAAATATTATATCATACTTAATATATATATTATATTAATATCTTTATACATATCATTTTATAATATATATATATTCATAACAGTCTTATATAAATATCAAAATAACACTAATAATTTCTTACTCACACTATCACATATATATAATTAAATTCAAATTTTCTCAATTTACAAGGTAAAATACATACCTTATATAATAATTGAATTTCAATTTTACCTTAATCAATGAGTACTATAATAGAACATAACAATAACATAACTTAATATATAATAAATCATATATACCATCACTCATAATTTAAAAATCCAGAACAGTAACATCAATAAAAGCAATATTATATTTATAACTAGTATATATATATATATATTATAATATGGAGATATTACATATATCATATATATAACTACAGAGTAGTGTATATCAATAATTACCACCTCCAAATCTTTCAAAATCCTATTTATTTACAATAATATATACCTTTTATTCACCATATATTAAGCAAATAACTATAACTATAATACATAAACATGATATATACAACTATATTAACCTATCACGCTAATGAATATCATATATAATGCATTTTACCTATATATTATATCTAATATTCAATATAGTACCACTTTTAATATATACTAATATAATACACACCACAAGCTCTAAATAAACATACTACTTAAAATACTTTATCAATTATATATACTATATATATATATAAAATATCATATACCTACTATCCCTATATTGAGTATACTCAAACAAATCGCAGAAAGCAATAATTAACTCAATTTCTAAATAACCATATTTTACCCAAGCTTATTGGTTTTATAATCAGATCTTAGCTGAATATCAAAATAATTTTTCTTTAATCACTAAATCACTTTTAATACACCACTATGTAAATTTTCTACCTCCACCTATAACTAACCCCTCATAACTATATCTCTACCACTACTAAAAAAAAATAAAAAAAAAAAAAAAAACTATATAATATAAAGTCACTATAATTAATTATAATTAAACTAATATATTATAAGTATATACTCACATATTTTTTTATATACCAATTAAAAACTTTATACTACTTAATAATCATATTGACTAATATTACGGAATACAACACTTGACTACTTCATTTATCATATTATACTATCACATTTATTTTATAAAACACAGACAACATAAACAGGAAACGGAACACATTAAGAACCATCACTGGCACATACTATACATATCTATACGACGCCGCCATATATGCACCTCTAACTCACACTACATCAAATACATCAAAATATACATCGAAATATACATCAAAATAAATATATTGAGATAAAAATCATATATATATATATATATAAATATATATATATATATATATGTATATATATACTATATATATATATTATAAATATATATATAATATATATAATATTATATATATAATATATATATATAATATATTAATAATCAATACATACCTAAGATATACCATCAATTTACCTAATTACACCTCATATAATATATAATTACATAATTAACAAACTAATACCCAATTACGTACCTATCATATATAAATATATAAACTCACTTACAGAAGCATCGTGAGTTCTGTTTATATAGTTTAGACCCATTCTACTGGTCTTAACACCTTTAAGGAGTGTTTTTACTTTTGGTATAAACCACACTAAACACTAATAACATTTGTTCTTTGTCTACTATTTGGAGAGTGTTTTATAATACTAGACTAACCAGAAACACCAGA
The DNA here is from genome assembly GCA_015478945.1 of Trachelipus rathkii. Taxonomy (NCBI): domain Eukaryota; kingdom Metazoa; phylum Arthropoda; class Malacostraca; order Isopoda; family Trachelipodidae; genus Trachelipus; species Trachelipus rathkii. The sequence continues at coordinate 9,121 of JABUQX010060427.1, forward strand.
CTCCAAAACCAAAATAATTAAGGTACTTTTAAGAATTTATTCAAGTGGAAAACGGAGGTTTGATGTTATCACCATTTGCAACCATTCCTCAATTTATATTTGGATAGGAAATAAAATGGGAGGAAACAATATATACGCTAACATCATCACACAAATTCATAATTTAAATCACAAAAGGAATTAAAGGCATCAAACGCAAGAATAACAAACATAAATACCTTTACAAGTCTATAACTTTTAATAATTTTTCTCTCACATTTTAAGTTTGAAAATTACAATGACTATTATTAAAATGTTCAAACAGTAAATAAACATTTCTTGGGAGAGATGATTAGTCCCCGGATTAGTTTTTCAGTTATTTGTTTGATGTACCGGCAGGATTTCATTCAAACAGCTTTATCTTTTTCAAAACTTTGTATATAATTACAAATTCTACTAGAAACATATATTTCATTTATATCTTTTCATAATCGGCAATCTGCCATATTCAAATTGCTGGATCATAAAAACAACTCGTCGTTAACCGCAATGGAAAAAACTCAATTTTGCCCCTAAATCCTAAACCTGCATATATATATATATACTATATTATACCTATAATATTCCTATATTAACTCCACTAATTACGACATTAATAATATCATACATATATATATTATAATACTATATATTATCATATACTTATTCCATATATATATAATACTATATATGTTCTATTACCTATATCACCTATATTAACTACTATATAATATTATATCATATCTATACCTCCTCTACCAATAATTAACCCATACACCCACTCACAGGACTTATACAAACTCACTCTTATTATCACATATTTCACCAACCCTATACTTACCTACTAATATACATATAACATATATATAATATATATATATATATCTAGGATCACTGACCATACTATCATTTCACATTCAGAAGCCTACCAGGAACAGTACATATCATTGATACCTTTATATAAAGTTATATAAAGATACTCTAAGATTAATAAACTAACTCAGCAACTCAGACAATAATTAATATTTAAATACTTTAATAATACTAATCATAATGAGGATAATCATTACTCATAAACTCAAACTCAATTCCACCGATTATATTAGGGCATTCAGTATTTTATTCATAATATATATACTACTTAAACCCTTACACCAAAGGCTAACTAAGTCACAGGTATCCTATTTCATTTACTTTTGCTCAAAACTTAATGATTTATATCACGGGACATTTCAACACAATTTACATATATACTCAATAACTTTTATAGAATATTCTTATATATATACACATATAATATATAATAAGATCATAACTCCATTCAAACAATACCTATCAATTTAGCTTGCTTATTTTTTCATAGCTTTTCATTATTGGTGGTATTTAAACCTAGTATAAGTCCTATATCATATACCTCAGAAAATACCATCTATATAATACACAATTATATAAAAGTGGTTTCCTTCATTAGTTTATACATACTTTCTTGTGCCCTTTGCCTTCTAATCTCTCCTACTTTCTCATCCTCTACGTTCACAATCCTTCTTTTTTTTACTCTCCTCATATCTCTCTTCTCTCTATATATATACTATCTAGAAGTCACTATAATATATTATCTTATGAACTCATTTCATAGTGATATAAGAACAGGTAAATTGATACTGATAATCTATTTCATACTGATATAGAACAAAATTGATACCTATATATGAGGGTAGCGGTAACCGCGTGGTCGGGCTTTATTTCTGGTATTTACTAGGTTATTGGCGACCACAATTATAAGATAATACGTGGGTGCCTCCCAGCATATATAAGGGAAAGGTAAAAGTTAAGCCCCAAGACATTTTAAATATTTAATTAATCATTATATTATTATAATTATATATACTATTCCTAATTTATATATTTAACACAATATTTATATATACTAGTAAGTATTAATTTAATATGAAATTAAATATATGTACTTGTCTAATATTTTATATATTATAATAATAATTTAATTAATATATATATCATAATACCTTCTATATATCACACATTAAATTCTTAATTAATGATATATTATTATTAATTAATTAACTACTTATATTATTATATTATACTATATTTATTTTACACACATACACTCACTCACACATATATATTCTATTATATATTTTCTTATGATATTTATTAATAACTTGCATATCCAAATGAGCATATCAAATCCACTGATAATGTTCTATACTATAATTATCACTATACTTATATACATACTATATTCTACTTATATTATTATTATTATATATATTAATATTATAATTATATTTATATATATTTATATACTATATAGATATATATATATCAATATCATATTCAGCTCGACTACGGGTTAAATGATCCAGTTAAAAATGTCACTAAACATACTACTTAACATAAATGTGAATTTATATTTATCCACTTTCTATTATTTTTATATATTTTACCTACTATAAATTTATATATCACATATAAGAATATAAATATAAGCAAATAATTATATATGCAATTTAATAAGCACATATAGATACGGCATATTAGCACTATCATACTCCTGTGAGCTTAAATACCTATCTTATAAAAGTCGAGATTCTCGTTTCCGTGAATCTAACATATATACCATATAAAAATTATTATAATATACATTATATATATATAAATATATATACTCACTAATACCTATATATATAGAGTTCAATAAAGTTTTTACCTCAGAGTAATTATGCGCAATCTGGCACATCAATACCTGATAATATGGAAGATTGAATATTACGTAAAGTAACTTGGACATATTAAAAGCTACATGGACTAGACGACAAAGTAGATACTGACAGATGTACGATTACTCATAATTCTATTTATAGTTTCATTTCTTACGATAATACTCTCATACGATTTATTTATCTCTTTATTTCTAATCGATTTAAAATATTTTTGTAGTATTTTATTATATTATTATTTTTAATGTTATATATAATATTTTTATTATTTATTATATAAAAATTATAATTTATATTCTGTATAAATATTTATATTTATTGTAAATTTGTATTAAATATAAACAATTTTATATTTACACTTTAAATGTTTTTAAAACTGTCTATTTAATTATTATACAAAAAATATATGACATATATATTCGATAATTATAATTCAAAAGAAAAATTTATATAGATTATTTTTTATGATAGTAAGAATCTAAATTCGTAGTTCTTAATTATTTATTAATGTTGGTTTTATAATAACAAAAATTTTTTTTCAATTACACTAATTTATTAAATTAATTAATTTAAAAGGAATTTAATTTTATTCCTTCTAACATCACGTTTTCAATTTTTATTTGACATTTTAAATTCTTTAATTATATTTATTTATGATATAAATAATTATTTCTCATTAATATTTATTGAAAACCAAATGGGATTTACTTGACTAATTAATGATTATTAAGAAATATTAATATTATTAATTCTTGTCCACTTTATTACCGAAATTATTATGGTCTCAACAAATATAAGATTCGTTTTCATCATAAAAAAGTTATGATTTTCAAATTATTTTATCTGATTTGCTTGAAGTCTAAGAAATTTGCATACCGTTACATTCTTTTGTCTGCACTTTGATATATATACATATATTATATAATTATTTATATACTTCATTTTATTATAATTATTATTAATATAATTTATAATTTTACATTATATATTATATCCATTTGATTATATTATTAACATTACAGCCAAACTATTAATTCAAAAATAAAGAAGTATATGGCTATTCAACACAACACAGGCATTGGCTAAGAGGGAATTCTATATAAAGGGATTCGTACGGATCATATATATTAGTTAAGTTAAAATACATTTAATACAGGGTATATAAAATTAAAGAAAATAATTTACCTGGCGGTATACATAAATTTATTAATTTTAGCTAACTAAATTAATATATTACCTTTGATAAACTAGTTTGGTATGCACCAAAGAAAAAAATACACACTTAATAAATAATAATTGCAAATTAGTGTCAAATATTTCATATTTTATTATTCAAATCATAAATCATACTACCACAACCAGAGATATATATACATATTATTATGAGAAATCTATATGTGTGAGTACTACAAAGTAATTATTTATACTGTGAAATCATTAAAATGAATACCATTTTAGCATGGCAATATAAAATTATATATATGACATTAATAATTTTTTTTTATCTAAATATAAATAAGAGAATAATATTATCTTATGACGGAATAAGTAACTAATATAACCGTATATTAGAGTAGTGACCGTTGAGGAAGCTTTATTCTTTATACTGTGCATACAGATAATGTCTCATTAAACTCAATATGATTATATAGTAGTATATAAAGGATGCATATGATATTAATTATAATCATATCGTATATATATAGTCAAATTAGTAAATTAATTTATAATAATATTTATAAATATTATAATAGTATAGGTAATAGTGATCGGTGTTAGTAAGTGATATGAAATATATAATACTACATATTAATATTTTAACACCAAAGAAATATATATATATACAATTGTATATGTATTTATATTTTAGAATCAACCAATTTATACTATTATATATATTAATATTATATTAACACCTGGATATATGAAGAGAATCTTATATTAGCTATTACTAAAGAGATTACTTATTATCATTATTTAATTATATAATATATTAATTAATTAAATATATATATATATATTAATATACAACAAATATATTATATTAATAATATTAATATATTTAAATATATATTAATTATAATAATAATATATAATATAATTATATATACTATTTATTAATATAATATAATATAATAATAATATATATATATATTATATATATATAATATGATATACTATTATAATATTATATATCATATAATTATGATAATAATTAATATCTATTAAATTATATATATATTAATATAACATATAATATTTTGAATAAAGAAATTAACGTAATCTTATAATCTAATAAACATATATATCTCTATATATATAATATATGCAATATAAACATCAATTAATATATTATATAATCTATATATACTATAAATATTAAATATTAACTTATTAGTAATACGGTCGCATATAAAATTGGAAAAGTAATGATATTGTAAGTGTACCAAATAACGCTAATTTTTTCCTCATCTTATCTGGTACACATAGTGGGTCTCTACTGAGATAATCCGCTCCAACTGGTTTTATATACTTTTTACAGTTATTATTTGAAATAGGACCTATTGTTATTGATTTAAGATCATTAATTTCAACCGTTACTGTGCATTTATCAAATTATATTAGAGCGGCAACGGAAGAAAAAGTCATTTGTTAAGATCGGCTTGAAAGATGCCAGAACAGCGTAAAACAGAAATGTTGAATTATTTGGACATTAATTTATATTTAGGCGCCTCACACGCTCTTTTACACTTTTATAATATTCATTAAATATTATTATTTATAAACTGAAATGTATCTTATTATTATATCTATTATAAAAGATTATTTAGTGAAGCTCCTCTTAAGTTAAGAAACTGACTTTTAGATCATAAGTTATATGATTCGTGCCATAAAATATCATAAGAATTTGACAAGATACTCTTAACATAGAGAATAATAATAAAAACTTGTGTACCATAAATATATTGTTAAAATAAACATATCAGTTCTAAAAACTTACAATAATTTATCTTGGTTCTAAATTAAATAAATAAATAAATAATTATTTTTATGTCACATAATTGTGCTAATAAGTTACATCGGTTTTATACATTGATATATATTTATTTGCTGTGATCCAGATAAAAGAAAGATATATATTAATAAATAAATGAATTTTAGTTTAAACTTTCAATATTTAACCTGTTCTTATTAATAATAAGTTGTTAATCGGGAAGTTACCCGTGTATTAACTTTCATGTGCCTATAATTATAAATATATTCACCATACTCAACCATAGCTCGTTTAATAACTAAATAATTTGAGATCAAACCCCAGTTAACCTTCACCTTCAGTTGATGTCAACCAGACATCAAATTCTTCTTCATTTACCTTAAGTTAAAATGCAACAAAGAATAATAAATCAATAATATATAATAACGCTGTGTTGATTGATTAAAGTGTACAGTATTATTAAATTAACGCAATTATTTAAGATAATTATTTTTTAAATTTTTATTAAAAATTCCTGTCGCACTGTATCATATGGTTATAAAGGTACATTATTCACAAAATTAACTGATATCAATTAATGTCGGATTATCTTAAAAATTACAAAAAAAATCAAAAAAAATCAAACAAAGGAGTCTGTTACGGCAACTGATGGCGTGAAAAACAGCCATAGAACATTAATAAAAAAGCTCTTGAGGTAATGTCGCAAGAAAGCCGTATTAGACTCTTAGAAAGTTCATCACCAACCTACCGGATCCTAGACATTAGCTGCCTTTTCGGGAAATGTAGAAACTAACTCTAATCCAATGACATTTTCACGGACACACAAAGAAGTATCTCTAGGGGTATGTTTTAGCTGATGGTCTTGGAAGAATATGTACATGCCAAACTAGACTCCCCATCTTTACTGGCGCTCTCAACATTACAACTACACATGCTCGCCATTTATGTGATACAATTACGACTTTAAATGAATAAAGCTCTCATCTTAAAAATCGATAAAGAACGAAATTATTGGCAATATAGGCATTTTTCACCATTTCTTATTCGCTCTACATCATTTCTTTTATCTTCGTCCTTCCTACCATAATGTTTTTTTTGCTCTATGATACTTTCTCAACTCGCGGTATATGGGCTCTTGTAATATTTGTTAATCCCGGACTGAATACCACGCTCTAGTCAGGATACAACTTGAGAGGGCCTTAATACTGCACTTCATTACGCAAAGCTATCAACTGATGCCACAAATTCAGCAATCTTATCCTTCTTTGTATATAGCTCGTTAGATACATTTAAACTCTTTTTGGTAAGGATTAGGTAACAAATATATACCACTTCCAAGATTTTTAAACTCGGGCATGTCTCAGGTCTCGAAGAGAACGAAGCTAAAGTCAAAAAGTTGTCTGTCTGTTATTAGAAACGAAGTCGCTGTACCCGGGATCTTTGATCAATGCTAGATCATGTCGAACAAGAGGCATAAGGAAATCTCAAGTATTCATCGGGAGATGGTTTTTATCTATCAGGCAAGGGGTATTATACAAGCTAGCAGATATAATTTTGTTAATGTACTGGTATTTCTCTATCTTAATTAAGAGTAATCATATTATTATACTTCGACTCGGATATCTATATATATAATATTATGTATAGTTGATAAATCAATACTAAATCAGATCTGCAGTTTGACTTTCATTATGAAAGTTATATTAGATTGGCCTTGTAAAACACGGAGAGAGAGAGACAGTTGTGAAGATTTTTTCTTTCGTTAGCATAGACAGCGTAAGATTGATGACACCCAATCAAGACTTGATCTTTACTACGTTACTATGTGTACCAATTAGGGCTATCGCACCAACAATCCGCACGGGGACAGGCTGGATTGCAATAATGCTGAGATACCACAAAATGGATATTATGGTGGCAGTGATTCAACGCGCCTTTTAAAGCCTGACTGTTGCTATCTCATATAAGGAGAAAATTCGCTCTTTATGTAATGAACGGAAAGTTTGTAATTGTTTTTTTACTTACGGATTAATGTGACATTTAGCTATTAGAATAACGAATACAATTTGCATGCTGTGGAAATTCTGTATTAAAAACACATCCTAGCTCTTTATGTGTTAAAGTATATCTCTGCGTGTCAGTTTATTTTCTAAGTTTTTAAAATCGATTCTCTATCACTCAGAGCGTACATTAATAGCAACTTTTTATTAATGAATTTTCGCTCTCATTGGACCCGGAAGGCACGGTATCCGGATTTTAACACTGGTGATGATATATTATTTATGCATATTTTATGTGCACGAGAGTCTAATATTTAGCTTAGAATTCGAGGGACGGCAAGACACTGTTAAAATTTAGTTCTAAAAGAACGACAATAAAACATAAAAATCACTCCTCGTCGGGTCATATATTACCATTTGTTGGAGAGGGGAAGGAGGGTGTTATTATATCCTATTTTCTGCACAAACAGACATCTGACTCTGACGTCATCAACGAGAGGGTGAGTTCCAAATAGACAGAAGACAAAAATAGAAAATATTTCGTCAAAACTTCATCTGTAAAATAATCACATACATTCTACGGGACATTTCTACCAACTTTAAACCTAATAAAATACTATGTAATTTATTAATATCTAATAGGCTGGTTGTTAACAAAAGACACTTATAGGCGTTCACCATAGTCACTATGTACGTAACATATTCTGGCTCGCTATAAGATTCGAGGGAGGGAGAATGTTTGTAAGTGTAACCAACTTCACTTTTTATAAGATTCAACACCATTACCATGGTTTATTCTTTTTTACTACTCTACTCTTTTAAGAACGTCAAAACAGTTTAAATTATGACCACAGAGTTTAGCTTTTCTTACTCGTCTGCATATTCAGGTATATGCAGGCTATGGGAAGGAGAGTCGTAAGAATCAGAGTCCTACATAGATATCCATTTATGGCCGTCGTAGAAACGAATGTATGAAATCGTAAGGAGTTGGGGATTTAACCGGAAAAGGATCTATCAGGCGCAAACCCCGCGATATTCCCGGGATTGAAGTGACGTACTCACTTCTGATTGGGCGAACATTTCGAATTATTTAATTAGCTCTACCCGGTTGAATTCTCAGTGTCCACCTCTTCTACGCCTCTTGGAAGTTGTCGATTCTGTCAATATACCCACGAAGAGAGATTCAGGGCCGCATCCCCAGGTGCCCAAACTGACTCGGTATTCTAGTCCTTCAAGAAAAGAATTCCCGTTCCGTTCCATACCGATCATAGTCTCAAATTGTTTCGGCTTATATGCTGAAATCTTTACCTCAAGGTGATTAGGAGAAAGTGGGTCGAACAAGCTCTGTTCATTTATAAATATAATTAATATATTTACAATCCAAGTGAAAGTTGTTTATTGTATAATATCTACATAAGAAGATATCTTCTCGCTTGAAGCTCCTTTCGATGGTCATTATTAGAATACCTGTTTGTATTTAGAGAAAAAGAATAGAATATCGCCATCAAAAATAATACACAACAAGAGATTTCTTTTAATATGAGATACCTTAGCATGGAATAATTAAAAACTGTGTTTCCACCATCGCAAATCGTCTCGTGAGAGCCAAAAAGCTTACGACTATTTAAATGGAATCTAATACAATTAAATATTTTTTTAGGCGCTGTAGCTTTAAAGGCCTTGTTGGTAAGAAATAGAAAGCTTTTAGCAGTGCTCGAAAGCATCCGTCGAACTATATATGTAGACGTCAAAGAGGAATGTGTATCTGGATATTTTTTTATTGTGCTGTGATCCCAAATTCAAAGAAGATGATATATTAATATAATATGAAAGCCTCTTAATTCGCCTTTGTGATTACCTGTTCTTTTTAATTATAATTGTACTCGGGAAGTGAAGTTCTGAAAATGTGTCGATGATTCGCTTTATGTAATCTTAATAGACTACTCTGTCAACTCCAGCTCGTCTTATATAAATTACTCACTATTAATGCTAAATTCTCCTAAACTTTGGTAATACACTACACTCCCCTTAAGTATATAATCCAAAATATACCCTTACGCTAATTATTAGAAATTAAGAAAACGCAATAGATTTAAAGACATAAGTACTATTTTTATTTGATTCGTATACATTTATGATAATATAAACAGTAAAGACGAAATACTGTAAGTACTCCTATTACTAGCTATATAAATTTCCTAATACTCAGCAAATCTATAAAAACTCAATGATAATATATAAGAATTTACTCTGTTACTATACTCATACCAAACGTTTACTAAGAATTTCCCCTCCGTAATACTTATATCGGTACGCTACTAATATATAAATCCCTACGTGTATTTATATTGATCTATAACACCAAGACACATAACATATATATCCAGATATATTAGGTATATTTAACAGTATATTCGCTTATTATAATACACTATATCTGAGTAGTGCCCAGCCGCCCTGGGCTCCCTTTATTGGTTGTGTTTCAGAAAATTCTTCGGCAACTTCCATGGGAGGAGCCACAGGTCTCTTCAGGGGTTATAAGTATTGGATAGAGGATTGGCACAGTGTCGCGGCACAGTTAGGGCACTCATCAGGAGGTGTTTCAACAGTGTCCTCATTACTTCTATTAGACGCATATCTCATCGACAGAGATAGGAGGGAGGAGTTGGTTTGCGAGGTCGCACACACCTAAATAGTTTGTATTCTCTGGGATATGCGGTGATGCTTAAGAGTATCCTATAATCTAGAGAGTATTGTCGATATTTCATCTTTCGGGTATGATAGGATGTTGTGTGAGATCATTTCTGGGGGAGTTGGGAGTTTATGTTAAAGGTGATATTTTTTTGTGCGAATTGTTTAGATAGTTTTGACTATGTAAGTGTGTTTGATATGTGTTTAGAGAAAGATGGTGTTATTTGAGGAGTTCGGACGCGGGATAGTTTCTATAGGAGTACTTCGCCGTTAGTAAGAAAGAGCAGACGGAAGAGGGAGGGCAATGTTAAACGATGTTATCAACTATATATCATAATTATTATATACTACTATAATCAAGTACTATGATATACTTAATATATTATATATAACATATAAACTATATACATGAATAATACCTAATAATATTAACATCAGAATATATATATATCATATAACATATATTATATATATAATAATCCTTATAATAAGTATAACATTTCTATATCTATTGATATATTTATATATATATATTATATTACTGTATATATAGGATATAAATATATTAAATCTATATACCCATATATATACTAATATATATATTCTATATATAACCTAAATAAGAATGAATAATGGATATATATAACTATTACATATGTTATATACTATAATAACATACTAATACTTATATATATATAATTATAAGTTATATTATACCATAGTCTCCAGATATAAAGTTTGGTCAATATAGAGTAGAATTTGTGTCATTGCCTATTACCATGTCGAGCGAAAAAGACAGGTTGAGATTAACCCAGGGCCAATTAAATCTTATGATATCATATGCGATTATTGAAGGCGTTTGATTGTGCACAAAACATCAAAGGTAGCCACTCTCGAAACACTAATTATTGAATACATGTGCCTATCACTGTGTCACTTCCACGATTATTCTAATTAAGTTCATTGTAGTTGAGCATAAGCAAGATAATTAAGTTATGCGGTACAGAAATGGAGTTTCGTGAATTCATGAGTCTTGAAATTATATTCGAGAGTTGGGTTTATATTCATCTACCTTGCCAGAGGGAAGTAAAGTGATATCAAAGTTTAGAACGATTTCAAATAATCTAAGCAGTAAACTTAAATGTTATTACCTCATCTCAGATTGGTAGATCACAGTATCAAGATATTTGAATTGACGATAGAGATTAGTTGGAAATGACAGTGACTGCAATAGGATGAAAGTATTTTGTACTAGAATATATTGAGAGTACAGAAAGTTAATGCGCGTCGACAAGACCGAAAGGGACAACAATACCTCATTTTCAAGGAGCAAGATAACGTAAGCAACTTTAACCGGTGATACTAGAAAACTTGTATTACTCCTATACAGGGTGTAAGACGAGCTCCCACTAAATAGAGGCTAGTAAGATATATGCAACTCAGGATATGTAGGAGAGACGTTCGAAGGTGGCTCAAGATCCGCAATTATCTAGAAGACATTGCTAAGATAAGTAATTCTACTATAACGTAATAATGATCTTTTATTTAGAAGATACAACTGAGCGACAAAAATATACACAAGACATTTAAGCAACGAAATGATAGGTTTAGATTGATTGTGTTTTTCAAAGAAGATAATTTTAATAGTTGTTTGGATAGATACGTCAAGTTGATATAATGAGAAATTGAGATATTATTTGAGGCAGTTGTAAACAACCATCCGTTTTCTTTTCACTCATATTTATGTGGAAATTAGACAACGCGGTTTATATAGCATTCAAAGACTACACCTCCTAGCATTATTTAATTTTTCTGTTGAATTATTCGTCTTCCAAATTGGATTCTCTGTAATGATGATGTTGGTGGTTACAGCCTAAGGAGTGGGGGAGTAGTACATACGCTCCAACAGCTTATATCTTTGATAGATAAATTACAATAAAAGAATTGGGATACAGAACAAATTTCTGAGGAACACCACTACTATGGATACGTTTAAAGAACAAAAAATAGGTTGTCTATAACTATAATAGCAGCTACGGAACGACTGGAATTATCAATACGAATCTAAAGCTCTGTGCCAGAGGTTTACTCATTATCATAAGCCTTCGTATTTATGTCTTCGCCACTGCAAAAAGATTCTTCCGAACATGTGGTGAGCAGATCAAGAACGGGAGAGAATGAAGAGAAGAATCACTAGTCGAGTGATCCTTACAGAAAGCCATATTGGCAATCAGAGATAAGATTAGAAGATTTAAGATGTTTCTTAAATCTTCTTTGCTACCGAAAATTAGAAATTCAACTTAGGAGAAGCAGAGGTTAAAGAGAAGAAGTTTGGATTGCTTTGACTTTGGCTGGTCCCGCTTTTTCAGCACATGCTAAATGAATGCATTCTTCAAAAGAAGGAAAGATTGAAATTGATAGGCAATGAGGAACCTTTTACCAGGTAGAGTGCAGCTTAAACCAGTCAAGTCTCTTAAGGACGCATGGAAAAGGGATTATTTTATCAACTCTCCGTTTTCTCGTGTTAAGCTCATGAGAGTTTCAGAAATAACATTTTACAAGAGTTATAAGGAGAAAGAGAGGAGAATATCGTCATCGTCATCGTCCATCGGCAAAATTTCATAATCGTCCCATCACTAATTATATATATCTATATAATATACTAATAATACTATACTGTATTATCATATATTATATCATTATTCATTAGATAATATATATATACTATCCCCACTGGAAATAATCATTAAAAATATTTTATACTAATGAGTAAAATGTGATCTTATTTATTTTATTTGACTAGTAGATAAGAGCTAATTTACCCCTTATTTGAAATATAGATACCCACACACACCACTTAATAATAATCAATATTATATTAACTCGACTTATAATTCCAAGAAATCATGTTTTCCTGAGATCATAACAAATTATCCTACTTTTCGTTCTCCTTTTATGAGGCTGTTTAATTGGAAAATAAAACGGACTGTTAAGAACGATTGGCTTACGGACGTGAATATAAATATTTATATAATAATTCCTAAATAATAATATTATTAATAATAAATAAATTAAATTTATGAATAACAGAATAATAAATTAATCTATAATCATATATAATTAATATATCAATTAAATAATTATACGAATATATCGGGATCGAGAGATCAATATAAAAATAACTCTAGAACAAGAGTGTACCCTAATAATTCCTACACATTATCATATTGTAGATTTATTTGTGGACAACAAATTGGTTTGTAGTGTTTTTACAATAAAAATATTGTTTTTATGTTTTAAATACTATTTGAAGAAAAATCCTAAATGTATTGAAGGGAGTTTTCCAAAAGGAATAAATTGAGTCACATACACAATATTCTTTATTAGAAAATTGTCAAATGATAAATAGTATATTTGGGAGGAATAAAAATGAATTGATATGTGTAGGAAAATTATCTTCTTTAATAATATATGAAATAAAGCATTTTACAAACTGGATTTAACAGCGCTCTCTCTAGTAGAAACTTCTCTATATATTAGATAATTAAAATATATATATACTCTATAATAAATATAATATAATATATAGTAAAATAATATATAATAAGCATTAATTACTCATTCTATAATTATCGCTTCATATAAATCCAGCAGTAATATAACCTACTCACTCCCTCCTGTTTTCCTTCAGAACACACTAAAGTGACGGACTCACTCAATCCAGTATCCATAAATAATAATTACTATATAACCTATAATTACTATATATACAGTATGAACTACAATATCATAAGGTATCCATTGAATATTTATTACGCAGTAAGGAATCAGATATGATATAAACCTAAACTCATCGTTGCCCTTTCAATACTACATAATATATCACCAACGATAGTAACATACTCGAGCAAAGTATATATATATGTTAAAGCTAATATTATATATTTAACTTCTATACTAGTCATACCTTGACATCTCATGTGTGAATACTCACCTCATATTTAATAATATTTGCCTATACTGAGACTTAAAATATCATATGTATATATCAATAAAAACACAACCATACCTTTCTAAAATTCTCATACTTAACTATCTCACTAACAACAACTATCCAAAATAATTATTTACCTGAGTTCAATACTATATAACCTACTCACAGAGTATTGCTTAGCTTTATTTACCCACTAATAATGACGTAAGATATATTTAATACAATTAGAATATATAATCAGTCTGATATACAATATATCTATATATATATCACCTACACTATATTAATAGCTATTGAGGAGAGCATTCACCTAGCAACATAAACATGTCAAAGCCTCATTATAATAATATATAACTCACTCTCGTACTCAGATAGAGTGCCATATACCAAATTTATTACACTCATTTGAGGTATATACCTATATGCGTTCTTATGTTTAATCCCTACTATGAATATCTTGTAAACTCCTATAACCACTATAATACTCACATACTATAACATCATTATATACTCACTACCTATGTGTACTACACTACTATAATGTACACAGATACTGAAACAATAAAGTTATGTATGCAGCATATATATAAACAGATATTATACAAAAAATTTTTTATAAATATATAAATCACAGAGTTATACTCAGTGAATATATACTTTTACGCTTTCTTGTTTTCTTTATCTGGAATTTCCACTTCTATATCACTAATTTTATTATGAATAGTAAGCATTTAATTATGTATTACATATATTACCTTTTTCTGATGATAATAAATGGCCAATTATACATATAACCATAATATAGAGTATACTATATATATCTATATATAAAGTATAGCTACCACATATATATTAAGTCTCATATTCCCTAATAAGTAAAGAGCTAAAAACATAGAGCACTTATATTATCATATTAATAGAAAGTTCGGTATACTTACTTTGCCATAATAAACTAAGTTGTGGACAAATTTGCAATGTCTTCGCTTGTAAGAAAAATAATGTTATAACATACTATATCCAGATTTTCACCATGTGGTCACCAATCCTAATTCTGGTCTCAATCATATTAAGTGAGAAGGTAGTTTGAACCGTCTCAGAAGCTCCCAACCAAGCTATCGCAAATATATACTATGTATAAATAGGGGTGACCTTGAATTTCCCTGATAAATCACACTAATTTATATAAATAACTAATATCACTAAATTATTAGTATAATAACCATATAAACCAGGATCACCTAATTGATTCTCACAATAATTATACCCTTATGATAGTTTTAACAGAGTAAATTATTCATATTATACATTCCTCACTCTCCTCGTTTCATCACTGAATTACTAATCTAATTATATCTATAGGAAATATAAATACTTTGCCTTCGGGATTATCTACATAGCATTATTTTATACTCTAATCTCAGTACAACTAATTACTCCAACTTGATTATTAGCAATATTTAGATAATTAAAAAGAGGTATATTATATGCCTAAGCGTAATTTGTATGTATAACGTGAGTGGTTCAATATTTACTATTTAATTATATTCTTATGAAGATTATACATACCATTTACTCCCTAAATTTAATGTAAATCATTATTTATTGTCTACGTCTTAGGAAGTGATTTATTATGAAGATAGCCTACCACCACTCCTCATAACCTCTTGTACTATTACTTCTGAATGCACTACTTCACTATATATTCCTGCCTAAGCGTGATCTCACGCGAAAAAAAAATGATAGTAGATTAGTAGGGTCGATCACTAACCGTGATGTGAATCTAAAGTTGTTAGAAATACCTACATGAACCACAAATACGGCTTATATTACCAATGAATCTAATTCATAACATTTATTATCAGTAAGCATCCTGTATCATGATCATTAGAGCTAGTGAGTATTATAACGGAAACTTGCTACACATATTAGGCTCACTTTAATAAAAATCTTCGTACTATTTATTCTATGGAGAATCACTTATATAATATCATCTATAATATAATGAATATCAGATTATCTTCTTCAGAATAATTATCTTAGAATAGAACTTCCTATATAAGCACAGGTACAAAGGAAAATAAAGCCTTTCCTTGTAAGGAAATTATTTCTGGATGGATGTGAAAGGACTTTAACAATACTTACCCACACCACTAATACTCTCTTATATATATAATCCTAAAGTCTAAAAAGAGGATAACACTTTTCTCTCAGTGGTGAAACTATAATATGACCTACTTATTTTTTCTTCTAGTGAAACTATTAATCATTAGTAGCATTAATAAATAACAGGTCCCACATGAATACTACGCTACTACTTATTTTATAAAATGCTGCTTTAGAGTATTTAGACAGATATACTGATTTTAATACTTATATAGGTTATGGCTTTCCCATTCCCTGATAATATATATCTCATTATAATAAATGAACTTATCGAGCACAAACACTAATATTAATAAGTTTATTAATAATATTACAAATAGTTAGTTTAGTATATATACTTATATACCTGATTTAGCCTTATATTATCTGGTATTCTATTTTATCATCATAACTTAGTAACTATAAAACTCTATATAGACCTATATAATCATTAAAATAACTCATACGACTTTGGTTATTAGAAATAATTACACTCACTATTAAACTCGTATTACTTATCACAGCGTGATTATATATAAAGAAAAAGTAAGTGTGACTAGTCACCACACCCTTCTAAATCAGCAGTTTCTGAAATGAACTATTTAACTCTAAAAAGACCTAAAATAGAAATGGAATATTTATTAAGGAATAACATTCTCGGATTATTTGCTAGTATATATCGTATTGTTCATTTATTCACATTCTTCCATCCTATATAATAAGTACACTGTGGTTGAGAAGGTTTATTTTTACTATCATATATATCCTCCTAATCTCCAACAATGGAAAAATTCAAATGCATGTTACCCATTTTCATTGTAAAAAAACAAAAACGCATGTTTTTTTTCACAAAAACCTACAGTGTTATTTTTTGAGTTCCACTCTTTGATTATTTTGACCCTTAAATCACTTTATATATTCTTCATATTATTCATTCCAGGTGGATTTTATTATTATTATTATTATATTATTTACTCATCTAAATTATTATAGAGGTATTGATTTTAATTTTTAATCCTATTATTATTATTAATTATTATTATTATTTATTATTATCTCACTATATTAGTTTTTTACAATCAAGTTATGCCATATCAAAATGTAATACACGAGTAACACCCAATAAACAACTTAATTTTTTTAACTATCAATTTCTATATTTCTAGGAATTATCTTTTTCCATTTGTTTATTATATTATTATTTTCATCACTCCTATATTCGCTTGCATTACTTACTTACTCAGTAACCTATTTTCTCAGTACAATTTATTTATCTATTAATCACTTAAGTATATCTCACATTAAGACCAATTATTGTCTTATATAGTAATACATATATGTAGTATACCTCTAATAATTATTACATTATATAATCATATATAAGTCATATAATTAGTTATATGGACACTCACTTATCTCACTTTCAATTGAGTAAAAAATCTTAGTGTTCGTTTGAAAGAACTTCTTTTTATAACTATATTAATTAATTTGTAACTTTATAAATTCGTACATAAATTCACGCTAGCATGACGAATTCTGGGAACTTTTATGCCCGGATGAACGATTACGAGCATGAACGATAGTCCATACCTCATTCTTCAACTCACCTTTACTGTCTTTAAAATGTTTATTTTTCTACGAATAATTAGAAAAGTATACTAGAAACGGACAGTGATAAAATTATCCTCAGTGGTCCTTAAAACTTGTGCTTTTACAGCTTGCACCTCTACCCGTTGGTAAAAGGTTTCCCCATACAACTTTGCCTATATATTTTCCTTACCAACATTACAATCATTCTCCTTTTGGGAGCTGGAGATGCATTTACCTCTAGCACTCAGTGACTCAGAAAAGCGGAGACCGGGTCAACTATTGTCAACATTCCAACATATCTTCTTCTCTTTAGCTCTGCTCATTGCACGTAGATTTTACACATTTTCAACTACAATATTTTTTCATGAAAATGTAGAGGACGCAGCGCACCATAATTATTATATATTTTCATTTTAATTAATCATATATCTCTGAATGCAATATGGTCTATTAGTAACCGGATCACCTCGCACCTAGTGATCTTCTTTCATTTTCTCCGTTCTTGATCATGCTCATCGGGAGGGAGATTCATTCGCAGTAGAACTCTTTTTTCGCATTGTGAGCCCGATTAGTCTACATAATCGAAGGCTTCTCGATAAAACTCGTGCACATTTACACATATATCTCGTCTTCGTTCCAGTCGTGTCCTATTCGGCCTGCCTCTTATGAGATACGAGAACAGTCTATATTTTTCTCCTGTCAGAGAGAGCTAATGCGCATAGCTAGTTATGATAGCTTGTCACTCAGCATGGTTCTCGTATTTCTTATGCGCAATGTTCATTTATTTCTTTTCTCTCTAGCATCAAGTTCATCACATAGCTCTCAACTATGTGCTCTGCCATTACTCTTATGGCTGTTTAAACTCTCAGACTACATCATTATCTCCTAACACTTCCCTAATTCTGGATCCACGCCGGTATTAGCTATTCAATCAGATAAATATACATGTCTGAGGCAGGTAGAAGCCCTTGAGAAGCAACAAACACCTTATTGATCTTTCCTCTCGAGATAAGACCTATATGTCTATGAGTTCAAGATACCTGCGCTTGCGTCAATTTATCCCAGATTGCTTAACTTCCTTCAATAAACTTCTCCCTCATTTTCCACTTTCTCAATCATTTGTTTCCAACGCCAATAAAATCATTCATTTGAGATACCTAGACTCTCTACCTTATCTTCTGTTCTTATTTGCATACTCCTGTGTTCTTGATGTTCGTAAATTGTTTGCAAAAGTAAAAAAGGCATCATACTTTTTTATATCTATATAATACAATGTATTTACGTAAGCGATATAGAGTGTATATACGAGACGCATCTGGCTTGCTGTCTTTGCGCTACTTACTACTTTTACGCTCTGCTATCTCTGCTAGGGACGCTGACAGTTTCTTTTTACTCGATAGTACTCCATTTCCATATCACGGAGTGAGTCTTCCACACGTACTTTCTTCTTCTCCCATTCGCACATAGATTGTCATGCCACGTGGGGCGCATGTCGACGCTTCAACCTCTCTCGTAACATACTCACTCATATACTCAATCCTTTCTCACTCTCTCTGAGACACTCGTGCGTAGCAGACCCACAAATTCTTCCATTAATATACCTCACTCTAAGATATTACAAACTCAAACTGAGATAACATTAATTGTACTATACTTATATGACATTTTTCCGATCATGTTAATACTACTCATCTCGAAGGAAAGCTAATTAACAACATCGGTATTTACAGACGAGAGTCAGAACTCTCTTGACCACCAAATTAACTGCTATGCTCACTAATCCTTACATCAGACACTCACTACTTCAGCTATCACGCTTCTCAGCAACCTACACTCACCGATTAACTCGTACTATTTTCTCAAGCTACCCTTTTGATTTCATCACATTTTTATACGTCTGTCTACTACGCGACGCATATTTTCAGGTTCTTTTTTCTATAATTTGGCGCGTGGTTATCATCTTTTTTCAACAGACGGAGCTGATTTCTGAGCACGCTCACACATACGTCTCGTGATCTCGAGCTACGCATGAGCATATTATCTATCTAGGAGTACTCTAATAATTCTATAAATACTACTTATGATTATCTAGTAGACCCTTCATTTCTTTTATTATATTTTTCTTTATCTACATTGGATCTGTCCATCCACCTATCTTAATACATTATATTCACTACAGGTAGCCATGATAAGCCCTCATATTTATCATATAGTACTATGAGGTGGGTAGTAAGTAGTATGATGATTAAAGTAATACCCAGCTAAAAAAGATCATAAGTTCTGTGAGATATCTAATTTATTAATATTATAAGGATAAAAGAGTAAAACGAAGTAAAAATGCCGTTCAAATTTATTAATTACGATATTATTTTAATTATAGTATACAGTACATTGAAAGTATACACATATAGTGTAACGCAGTATCGCACTATTTAATAAATATGAGGGAGATTTAAATTACCAGCAGAAAACAACACTATATCCAATAAGAGATGCGAAGAGGAGAAATTCACATCAGAATAACAAAACTGTGAGCTACATGAGAAAGATAGAAGGAGTGCACGGCATAGACGCAAACTCAGACTGTCACGTGAGTAAGTTAGATATTCACCGCAATATGTTTACTCAACAAATAATCATACTAAAATATCATCGTATCGCGCAGATACCAGCACTACATATATATATTATTTTAGGCTTCTGCACTTTTGTGACTATGGGCATACGTCGCATCGCTTTAAACAAGTGGCTTGCTCACGTATCCGTCGCGCGTATACTCACCGGCGAACTCCTTCGATTATCCCTCTCACATAACACATCTATCTCAAACACTTAACACACTTCACATATGAGTGCATATAGAGCTAATCACTACAACCTCGCACACAAACATCACTCAGCTATAGCATCCGCATATCCACACGAATATATCTTCAGAGTGAGGCTCCACCTTACATCCACCACGAAAGATGACAGAGACTTGGAACACTGTGCTCGTGCAGACCTGGCAGGCTCATTTGGTGAGATCCCAAGAAATATAACCAACATCATCAGGCTCTTCGACACACCATCAACACTCTTCCTCCGATCTCACGTGATCGAGATGCATCCAATAGAAAGCGTCGACCACCACTGCTTAGACACGCTCGATGAGGATGCCCTCGCAGTAGCGAGATACACTTTACACAATACTGCAGATCGGAATCTCATTCATCGCACGCATTTGAGAGCACGACCTTGCTGCGGCCATGATACTACCAAGATATAAGAGGGAGAAGCTCCTGACCGAGGTTCATATCAGTGAAATACATAGGGAGACTCTAGGGTGTCGGTATTAGGCTACTACTTTCTTACGGACTACCTCCGAGATACTACTATACCTACTACTACCCTCTATCATATACCCTATCACCCGCTATATCATACCTATACTTACATATAAACTCTACACTACTCACTT
This sequence comes from Trachelipus rathkii, assembly GCA_015478945.1. Taxonomy (NCBI): domain Eukaryota; kingdom Metazoa; phylum Arthropoda; class Malacostraca; order Isopoda; family Trachelipodidae; genus Trachelipus; species Trachelipus rathkii. The sequence goes on from JABUQX010060427.1 coordinate 30,752, forward strand.
CTCTCCATCCTTATCCTATAACTACTCTCCACTATGGCAATTTAATAGCCACTCCGAGTCATAGCTGCACACTCAAAAGAGTCACCCCCTACTACTATACCCCAGCATAATGAGACAGTATTACTGTATTTATATATACCATTAAAAACGGTGGCATACGTAGAATTTATAAGAACCTCCTTTGTTATTAATACTACCACTACCTTTATAAGCTTAACCCCTTAGAATATACCTGTAAGTACGATAACACTCGACTTCACAGTAAGCAAAAGAAAGTCTCCGTAAGAGTCATTATATCCACCACTTTATACGATATCTAAAACCTAGAACCTACTCCTATGATTTTAGCTTTACTTTGAGGCCTTATAATAATCTATTTCACCTTTACTTCCAAATATACGTTGCCGAACCCTAGCACTTACCCCCATTCGCTGATGTGAGCGTTTTCCGCACGCATCGAGAGTGGCATGTTTTCCTTTTTGTTTTTCAAATTTGCGTTTATCTGTTATGAGAAATGCCAGAGTTTGGTATATATTCTTATTGCTCACATGCCACCATCATCCTTATTATAAGTATCAGAAATTGATTAATAAAAAAGAACAGGTAATAAACTATATTATTTATGCCGCGCTAGGTAGTCGCTATCATATGGTATTCTATTGCTAATGTAATATTCGTATTACCATTTACGTGTTGTAATCTGACATTGACTTAAATACATCGTTTATTAATATATAATTGACATAAGAATTTAGATATACCAATATCTGTGAGGTCTCTCTATATTATATAATATAGAATATTAAATTTATTATCCTAATTATATCACTGGATCAAAAAGAGGTTTTTTTAGGAAAGAGACAGTATATACAATCGGCTGCAGAAAAAACCCAGTTCTTGTGATTAACAATTTCTCCATATGACATCTTTTGCTCAGTTCTTTGTCATTCGTGAGATGAGCCCGTTCTCGAGACTACACAATGTCTTGTGGAATACTTCACGTGAGGAGAAAGCTATCATCAAAAGTATCTGTTAGTAGGCATAATTAAATTAATAAATACTTCTCTTACTCCATGTTCACCTTTGAGATAGTAATAATATTTAAAGTTGGTACTAAAAAGTAATCAGTTGGTGATATGAATACTGATATATAAGTTCTGAGAACGTAACCTAGACATCTTCTGTCACGCTACTCGCAACGGTCCACTGTATTTCTCTGAGGGAGAATACTTAACGATTTGTATTTTCCTACCGTACTCAGATGCTGTTTCTGAAATTCGTTCTCAGATTTTGAGTAGGGAATGACTCATTTATATCTCTACTAGCTTTTGTTATGTGATTTACAGTATTTGAAGCACCTCATCACCACACAAAGAAATCAACCCAAAGCCAGTTTACTGATGTGACTTAAAAGTAGTTTGGTTCACACTCAAGCCAAGTATCTGTTCTCAATTAGTATATACTGAGTAAAGCGAGAGATCTTATACGGAGTAATTCATAGTGACTAGTCGACCTCTAACCACCTGGTTAAGCAACTATCCAGTGTCTGTACACGCAGCCTCTTTAATTATATTTCATGGGACAGGTCACTAGAAATGATATGTAGTAAGATGCACCGTGTGAAGTGAGTACCGAGAATATGTCCTACGTATTGACACTATTATCACAATTACTTCAATCTATCTCACAGCATACAGCGCTTTCGTAACATACTTCTTTTTTTGCACCTGGATGAGTATCGTATCTCTAGCGCAGGACATATCTGGATACAGATGAGACATAGAAATGAGGCAGAATTGGATATCAAAACCCACTTCAGTTACGATGGTATACTTCCAATAGAATTCGAGGCATTATGAGTTAATGTTGTATTTATGTTTCACGATCTATTTCTACGCACTACAGTTCTATTAGGTGGATGGCGGGTATTTGCTGTGAGAGAACAATAGTGAAGTTAGACGCACTGTCGTGACCACTAAGCGATAATCAGTGCAAGCCTATACAAACTGTCTAACGCGTGCAGGCAGTTATCAATTCCCATGTTAATTTAGAACTTAATAGGTGATACTCTTAATAAAATGATACGTGACTCAAACCGTTTAAACTATAATATAAAAAACTACACGCCAAAGTCTACTTCAACTCACCATCACTATGATGGAATCATTGAATGTGATACCGAAGTAATTATCCACGCACAGCAATTAGAAATTTGTCCGTGCGTATTTCGCAAATCTTTAGTCACATATATATTCACTAGACAAAAATTAACCTTACCCCTCTCACTCTGAACGCACTTTTTTTATTGAAGTAAGCATCAGTCTCTCCTCAAAGGCCGTTTCACTTGCTTTCTTGTATCATCACCTTTCAACTCCTGTCCTCAATTTTTGAGGTGAGGTACATTGCTAAGGAGAACTCATTCGATCGGCTTAATCGACGTCGCGCGGTGTATCGTGGAATAAGCCGAAAGAAATGTTATCAGATTCCGCGTTGATTTAATAACCAGTGCCATTAATACTTAAATATACTTTGACATTCAGAGAGTTATAGGAGGACAAGGTGCGAATATACATCCATAAATATGAATCTTATATCCTGATATATGTGTTACATTATAACTCAATGATAAGAGTTAAGTGGACTTAATATTTGCCGCCCGCTAGTCGACCAGGGCGCATAGTCTTAGAACGTATAGAGTATATTATCTAAATTAGAAGCTCGTGAGGAGACCAAATATCCAACTTTTTTCATAATCGGGAATATCGACCTTTAAACGTGCAATCTTCTGTGATTTCACTATCAGAAGCGAGCAGATTCCTCACTGCGCCTGAGCTGAGCACTCTCCCTTACCATGCACATTCGGCATCTCGCATGGACGTACTGGATCATAGTTCGAGGTACGAAGCTGCTTTACAGACCAGACAATGTTGACGATTTGAGTTGCGTACTCCGAATAGGAGTGATAACGAGGTATCTGACCGGTGTTTTGAGTCGCTCATTCAGGATATTGATAGCTCCGGTACTACTGCGGTAAGATATTGATATAGAGCGATAGCTACTCCATTGAAAGCTGGCTTTCATACAGGCCTCTCTCTCTCGAATAACATCTCCTGACTAGCGTGTTTTCAATCACAACTTACGATCGCCCTCTCACGCGGTGAGGACAAGAACTCACCATCTCTGGAGTGCACTGCGCAGACATCACAGGTTGAAAATCCCAAACTTTCGTTCTTTGTTCAACACCACGATCTTTTCATCACACGAGACGCACTGTCTTCTTGAATATATGTCTTGAGAGGCTATAAAAAATGAGTCGGTGAGACGATATTTCTATTCACTCTCACCATCAGGCTAGCACTCCAATCACTTACTTGTTGTCCGAAATCTCATTGGAACGGTTTTATTCTTACATTCTGATACGGACCTGATATATAATCTGCTCTCATAAACCGCGGTTGTTGAAGGAGTTGGTCGAGAGCTCATTTATTCTATTGTGTGGGCTGCTCTTGCTTCCAAGATTCAGTACTGCTCTCAGATAAAGACGAGACACTTTACGTCTTTCGAGATGCTTTGTTTGTATTTGTTATTGAGCACCTTTTTATTTGAGCGGAGACACGTATGTTGAGCAATCAAGCATTCAGATGAAAAGACATTATTTCTGACTCTTGAGCACATCAAGAAGTTTTTTCGAGAGTAATATAAAGATTGGAAGAATATATTATGGTCACACTTCAATGTAAAGACATTTGCATAGTTCTTGATCTTGAGATCACTTATTTGTTTATAAGCGCTGTGTGAGACATTCTACTATTTGTTTAAATGGTCTTCAAATTCTCTTCTTATCACTTTTAGTATTGGCATCTATCATATAATACGAGTCTACGACTTCGCATCACCAATCTGTCTTCTCGCTGATATAATTTACAAGAATAGAGTAGTCAAGAACGAAAGAATACGTTGTAATCAGATATATATTATCACTAGAGGAAATATAGTATTAGCTCACTGAGCATTTCCGATTGACATTTATTAGTATAACAAAGTCTACGAGGGTGCTCAACATAGATTTTGACCCTCACTGTATTCTTCTCAACCTACTCATATAGTAACTTTCTTGTTTCTACTTAACTCTTGGACTCGACTTAGCAAAGAGTCAATATATTACTACTACATAAGCTGCCATTATTCACTCATCATATCGCTCTAATAATTTTCATTTATTATTATTTACATCCTTAAATTAATGACTTACGTTTCTCTTACGAATGACTTCTAGCATGGTCGGCACACGAGACTTAGCTTGATCTATATTCACGCTAAGATCTCTATGTGCACAACACTTAAACCATATACCGTACCTGTCCAATGGAGTTATTGTATTTCATTCAGCGTCATCGTTGGTGTACGGAAGCTTTCACCAACATATTCGGATATGATTCACGAGTCACATACAGTATCTGTAAAATAACATGGCATTTGCCGTCACTTTCTGATCGTAAACTTCTACTCTCTCACTCTACTCCTCACACACTCGAGCAGCGTGTGAGGGCATTTTCAGTGTTTTATTTATGACGTTTTCGAGAGGCTATGCGCTCCTCGGCACGACGTGATACGAATTTTTTCTCTCCGCTGCGCCTATTAAGGGAACACTCGAGACAGGTTGATACAAGATAGAACGTGCTTCTACATTCTGCGATCTTTCTGACTATTTAAATTCAATACTCACAACAAGCACGATCAACCGAGAGAGGTATATCTGTCGTGATCGATCAGACTCGGTTTCCAGATTCCTTGGAAAGAGAAAGTCTTTTGATGGTTCGATATGAAGCTGATTTCATTGAGACATATATTATATATGGGAGTTTTATTACTGACGCTATGCAGACAGGATACAATATATAGCTATACTTATACCACTAGATATCACCGTATCATACCTTACTCCCATCCATACTCAGTCTATTAACGCTCATAATATACACTTAGCTCCTCTACCTTGAATGTACAACCAAAGATAATTTAGATAACCATAAAGCATCAGTATCTGAAAAAAAAAGTTGGAGCATTTTGAGGCTATGGAGCCATAAAATGATATTTAGACATTAAGATTTATAAGTTCATAATAAGATAATAGAATGACCTGCCTCAATTACTACTCCTACCATATCATTAATATAGGATTTAGTACCCCTACACTATTCATTATCTCATGGCAGACAAGGAATTGAACGAGCGTGCACTTCACCTAACGACTAGTACTCCTCAGCTAAATCCTACAGAATGTAAATCTCAATGTTCATTTTCTGATGTAAGGGCTAACTAGTAATAGGACGTAACACGCACAGGCTCTCCCATCATAAGTGTTCTATTCGTATTCTAATTCATTTAGTGCCAGTAAAAGCTATGTACTCATTATAATAAACAGTGTGTTTCTAGTAGTGATCAAATGGAGCTGTTGGAGAGATATAAGTTATTTAAGAAAATTATTTAAAGAACAGTAAATATACATAACTTATAAGGTGTTAGGTTATATTCTTCTCCCTGTCACTTCAGCATAAGAATAGATAAATAGTTGATGAAGTGTATAATTTTAACTATAGAAGATATAATGTTAAAGATAGTGAATTATATAGAATAATTATGGTATATCCTATATGTGCTGCTAACATGTAATTATAGGATTAAGTATTGGTTGAGAGTAAATACTAGTAATACTTTCTGAAGTGTGATATTTTGGAATTAAGGATAATTATAACGGGCTGTAAACCTTTGATAGATAAAGAAATTATAATGAATGTTAGGTGCTAAGATGATAAAAATTATGTGAATTTATCTTGATTTTTGTATCATATATATATATATATTGAATATGTTCATATATTATATTTATATGGAGAGAATAATATCTATAAAATTATAATCATATATATAGAAATAAAGTAACCTAACAACTCTTATAGCTACGATTACCCCTTAAGTAATATAATATATTATGACACAATTGGTGAGTATGGGTATATATATATATATATGAAGTACACTTATATATATATATTGATATTATATTAATATATACTATATTTAGGGTATATATATATATATAGAATATATAATATATAATATATACTATATTATATTTATATATTTTTAGGTGCGCTATTATCAAGAAAATACTAATATGTTATACTATAGTATACTATATATATATATATATATATTTCAGATCTATTTGATATATTGATATAATATATTAAGGAGCGTACTCTCCCGCTGTACCTAGTGTCAGCTAGTAGTCTGAACATTATAGAACGATCTTTTTTGCCAAAATTTCGTAAAGTTAGATAATTTTTCCTTATTTTTTTGCGTAAATTGGTACAAATAAATGAAATTATGTATGTAACTAATACTAAAAGATATGGCATAAATGTGAAACGAAAAAGGGTAGATATAACTGCTTATTACAATAACGCTTTTAACACATTAAAAATTAGAAACTATCCGTGCGCATATAAGCAATTGGAGGTATACTTTATTACTTTGTGATTTTATAGTAAAAAAAATGTGTAATTATAAATATACTGTGTTTATACTAATTGAATATATTCTAAAAATTAGCTATACATAATAAACTAATATCTCATTTTAATATTAAAAAAATTTATAATATAACACATAAGAATAATAAAAATCTACAAAAACTACTCTGAATAGAAACATATTAAGAAAAAAGAATAACTGCTAAGTTTATCGTAAATTGTACACTAGAATAACGGTTTCGCTAGTAAAAGAAAATTTTTATAGGAGTCTCCAGCATTGATCTATATAATTATTATATATATACTATATCTTAATATATAATACTAATATAAATATATATATATATAGTTATATATTATAATATTATTTAACTTACATAATGGGCAAAAAGAATTATAATATAGTACACTCTACTTATATAATTATATATATGTATTAATATTTATATTCCTTATATATTATACCAATATATATACCCACTACCCCTATATATATATATATATATATATTACTATATTATGATTATAATATATTCGTACTATTATATTGATAGGTACTAAAATTATTATTACAAGTAAATAATTCATATATACATATTATAATACGTAATAATATATATATCTCTCCCGGTATATATATATATATATCGATTCTATTATATATATATAATAATAAAATAATATTATCTAACCTAGGTATATATATATTGTGTGTATATCTATGTAATATATATATACTTTATATATATATATATTATATATATTATATATATATATTATGCATATATTAATTATATTATAATATATATAACACATATTATATAACTAATTAATAAGTATATATTGTATATATAATTATATATTTATATATTATATACTTATTATATACTATATAACTTATATATATTATATATACTAATATAAAGATAGTTATGAGAGAGAGAGAGAGAGAGCGAGAGCAGAGAAGAGAGAGAGAGATGAGTCCACCGACGTAGTAAAAGTTAATACACACGTAATAGAGGTACTATAGTTATATAGTAATAACTTAAAATATAATATATATTATATATTAATTAAATACTATTATACATATATATAATATATATATATATATTTATATATATATATATATCCATATTATTATCATCCATCAAATTATTATAAATTTACTATATATATATATACTTATATATACTAATAGTAATATATATATATATATATATATATATTTCATTATATATATATCATATAATATATATATATATATAATAATAATATTTTATATATATACTATATAAATATATATATATATATTAATTATATATCATATATATATATTCTATATATATATATAGTATTTATATATATAATTATTATATATATATATTTATATATATATATTAATTATCTTTTTATTATTAGATAAAGGATATATTATCATAGTAACTTTAAATCTATATCTATAATATACGCTCTATGAAAAATATATATGCATATATAATATATATAATATATATATATATTATAATATGATATATATTATATATATATATTATTATATGCACTATTATTAATTGCTAAAGATTTTTTCAATTCGGTTATTCATTCTACGATTTGATATATTTAATCTTCATGGTCAAATTTGAGAATATGTGTTTGACAAATTTTAAATTGATAACGTATGTCAGTTAAATTGGTCGTAAGATAATTTAGTAACTTACACGGTCTCTGAAAAAGATTTTACACATCTGTCTTGAAGAAAATCCTGCCCTTCCTACCAAAAAATAACTGACAGAACTAATCCCTTATATGTTATTATTTATTCTAGGATCTTTATTTTAAAGTGCTTAAAATGCTAAAAAGTTTTTTAGATTCTGACAGTCGAATCATTAAAGGAGTTATTGATATTTTTGTGTCGAGATCTTTTATTTTTTTACCTTTCTATATTTTAATATTTGAGTTACTAATGTTTTCCTCCGAATTTATTTCGCTATCTCATATTACTAATGAGGATGCCCAACTTAAGCCTAATTATAGAGCATCTTATCACTATTTATATTCATATATTTGTGAATTTATGTAATATTGAAAAAGGAACATAAAAAACAAAGAACAATGTATTTTTAGGGAGTTAGTCTTAGAAGATCTTATACACACCATAATCAAATGGGGACTGGGCGATTTTTCATTGATCGCGTGTGGAGTTTGAGGGAATGAAGAGCTCTTCAATCGCGTTCTTTTTTTTCACTAAGACAACGTGAGTCTTCTTTGTCTTTATCATAAATACAGCTATCTCTCTTCATTTTATACCCTTATATATCAAAAATAAATAAGGCGGGGTTTATATATTACCGACTTGGTTGATGATATATAAGCCTTTTATTAACTTCTTTTGCAGTATTAGTTATCACATTTAAAGTAGGTCAGATAGAAGCCTTTTACTCATGATCTAGCAGCATTCTTTTAACTAAGTTATATATAGTGATGTTTCGTGAGTTAAAATAACTATAATATACCCCCTATTATATGGAATAACGGATATCACCCTCACTACTAAGTAATATAGTATTCATTTCAGTTTATCATGAGTCATCACTATAAACCTGGAGATGAGACCAAGATATAAAATATTCATTATTATATTCATATTCCAACGTTAAATATTAAAAAAAAAGGATTTATTCCCGACACACTACTATTTTCACTAATTCTACCAATATAATATCTATATATATAAATATTATATCAATAAGATTGATTTTTATTATCAATATTTACATATAGTCAAAAGTCACGGTAGCCTCAGTGTGCATAGATTTATTTATTCTCAGTGAGTACCTGAGAATTTAACGTGGTGTGACTAATATAATATACACGATTTTAAGATCACATAATTATTATAATTATTATCTGAGAACTTCAATATACTTTGAACTACAACTATCACTACTAACATTAATACTACTACTATGAATAAGGAAAGAGTGGATAAGGAGTTTGACAGCAGACAAATAATCATCTATAATCATATATATTTATGACCAAGCTATTACCAAACAATTCCTTTACCCTACTCCTACCAACACCCTCTCCGTTTATATATAAATATCTATATATATATATAACTATATAGTAGCCTATCTGAATATAGTGAAGATTACAGGAATAACATCTTGATATATCAAATATGCTCACTTAGTTATTTAGTACAGATACGTCTTTTTTATAAGTACTATAATTTTCATATATGATTTTTGTCACTCATAGCACATATAATTCTCACGATCATATAGACTCCACTTTTCGTCTATATTAGAAATATGAGCTCCTAGGCAAAAACTAATGATTTTATTGTATAGATTAATACTATAATACTATATACACTATTATTAATAAGACTGTAAATAATTAAAGTTAATATCGGATCATTTTTATTTCAATCAAGTACTAGTGAGTAAAATGTGAGGGATAATTGTATATAGCATCTTACCATATACTACTAATTATATCGTCTATTTTTATTTTTACAACAATTTTGCCAATAGTAATGATATCATACTATAATACTCATATGTGACACCTGTGAGGGTGAATAAATATTATATATTAAGCAGACAATAAATGAACGCTACTAATAATTTACCTCTCTTGGATCTACTCAATTATATCATATAGATCAAATATATATTTATTATATAAGTATCAGTAATTTATTATTACGAGATACTACTATAATGTCTCCATCATATTTTTACTACCTCATGTCTCAATTTATATATATATTACAATTTTTTATACCGTCTATTTTTTTTTTCTACTTGAATCGTGTATTTAACTAGAATTCTGGCTCATAGAAATTACTCTACTTTTATCACTCATCTAATTATTATGTAATAAATAATTAATGCAGTACTTATATATTATTTGTAATCCTAATAAATTTCCTCACTACTGGAGGCGCGCAATATGTCCGAAGTTTTTTTATGGACAAATCACCAATCAAGATCAAATTTAATTTTGACTTTATGAACTATAATATTTATAATGTTCTTTATGCGACTGTACAATTTTTTAATTTTGGTATATATAGATAAAACATTGTTTATTCATAGTATAGTATATCGCCTTCTCCCTTGTTTATTGTCAAGAGAGTCCGCCAGGTATTTCCTCATTTTTCATTTACACTTTTTATTATATCACTCCAAAATTTAATATTTACTCCTAGCAATAATAAAATCGTATCTCGATAAATGTATAATGTAAAGTATATACTAATACTTTATACATATAAGTATATTATACTTATATCATATCTATTATATTTATATATATACCTAGTGAGCTAGAATTATGAGTTTTGTAATAAATATAACTATAAAATTCAATTACTAAATGAAAGGGTAGTGTTAGAACTAAGAATGGTTTCATTTTTTTATAAGCTTTATTTGTTAACTTAAGGGTTAGGAAATTGATAATCACATTTAAATTAAAGCGAGAGGCACCCAATGTTTTTTAAGGGTTGGTTTCAATTAACCGAAACACTTAATAAAAAATAGCATTTATGAAATCACATTAGGATCTTTCCTACAATTTGGTAGTACCACTCACACTTTAAATGATTTAAACCGGGAACTAAGACACACATGTAAGTCTTTCTTATATCTTTATTATTCTGAATGAGAGTGAGGACTAGCTCATAGACTTCTCACTCATTATTTATTATTTTAAATTTTACCTATATATATAATAGTATATATATAAATACTATTTCAAAGGGAGGAGTGAAATATCAGATATTACCATATCATACGGTTAATATTCATAGGGTATGTCATATATCTTTCTATTTCTATTATTCTCGGTGAGCCACTTTACTACTTGAGGACGTAAAGGCGCTCTTCCAGGTACAGGAAGTATTTCTACAGTATGTAATTTACTATTATGATCTATCTAAGATTATTACATAAGCTAACATCGGTTACTATATCTATCACCAGCGATGGTATTTTCTTATCACTATATTTTACTCTCTAATTGATATACCTGTAGAATCCCTATTATACTGATATAATTAGTACGCTATATATATATAGTATATCTATAATTCGATCTATCATAATAATTTTTTGCATTTTATAATGTCATTTAAATATATCTTCAATAACATCATACTATAATCTATTTATTTTCAATTTTAAGCTTTTATTACTCCTCAATTTTATCTTCTAGAGCTCCACGTAAAACCTTTACAGAGTATATTAACTTATCATATTTATATTTTAAAGGAAAAAAAGTGGCATTCAGAAGAGATAACCTACCTCCATTAACTCTCGTACTAACCTATATATACTATATATATAATATGCAGTTATTTACCTATTACAACACTTAAGTACAATATATTAGTGTTCAAACTAACTCAATTTCCTTCAGTAATAACTTCACAAGCTACAGTATTTACTAGATGACTTCATTCTAGAATTGAGTCACATCTATAACCATATACTGAAATTATACTAGAGTCAAACATTAATCTCCTGTATGTATACATATTTGTAATATTATAATACTAGACTTTTTTTCATATAATATATATATATAGTATATAATATTTACATCATATATATAGTGTGTAGCTTTGAGACCTTAATTTTGTACAAGTTCTCTTAGTCTTGATCGCTTCTTATAGTTCAAAATTTATGTCATCTATGTCAATGGGTTGTTCTTAACTAACAGGAGACCTATCCACAGAAATTATACCCTTTATTCACGTTTATGTTATTCTTACTTTACCAATAATAATAACACCTTTTAAATTTTTTGATGTAATATAAATTCTAATTTAAAAATGAAGAGCGTGTGAGGGCCAATGCCCTTAAACCACGTCATACGGCTCTGGCATCTTCGGCCGATCTAAGACTTTTTCTCCGTGCCGCCTAAATGAAATGCCAGAAGGTTGAAAAGCTACCTCCTCGATGAGGTTATATATGCATTGGGTTGTGAAATAATTAAGATAAAACCAGTTATGTGTGTAGGGCCTCTTGGTGGTTAAGAAGATGAGTGATTGGTATCCAGAATTCACGCTAAAAAAAGCGTTTTGGATTACACCTTTTACCCCACCAACCATTTTCTTTCTTAAACAAGCTCTTTATTTATCACTGGTGATCTCATCCTGATCTATATCAACGGAATTACGAAGAGGGTAACTGATCTTGAGTTAATTTAATCTTTACACTTAGGTAAGCTCCATTTATTCTGAATCATATATCAGGGTGGTGTATCGTTGTTGAGAGCTACTTTTTTATAATAAATGTGTATTGGGGATAATTTATCGATAAGTTTGAATATATAAACCATAACACTTATATCTTCAATTCATTCATTTACGTAAAGTAGTACATCATTAGTTATGTCGTCACAGACAAGTTTTATATCTTCTGGAGGCTTTATTATAATTTTAAAACCTTTACTCAATTTACCGTCTGGGGCTCCGACATATATATATATATAATATTATTATATTATATATATTACTATATATATAGATATTTACTGTAGAGATATTATACTACTATATATATATATCTCATAAGATTTATTCATATAATTATAACCTCTTTTTAATATGTGAGGTTACATTTATATATATATTTTATGTCAAAAACAGTTATTAAACTTCCTTTACTCAAATAATTGCTGAGTCTTACTCAGTGAAAAGGTTAATCATATAAGGTATACCATCGGTTAGTATCTCTTTTGGTGGATATGATAATGGAAGAAATAATTATATTATACACATATTTATTTTGTGCATATCTCCTGCTCCCTACACTTCTAATACATAAGCTCAGGAAATCCATCTCCTCTATATTCTATTCTCACAAATTTATTATGACATCAATCATAATAACTAGCTGGATGGTGAGTATACCTTTATTTTTAAATTTTATTTACAATCATTATTTTCTATATTATACTTCACTTATTATACTCGTTCCAGTTTTCACGGCGTGAATCATACACTAAGTTAGTTCATATTTTGTGATACGCTATAATAGTACTATACTTAATAAAATTTAAGAGGGACTAGGTTGAGAGTGTACGTTCATAACTCTAGCATGAGTTACTTTCATTTACTATAGTGAACTCATTATATCTAAAATCACCTACTTATATATATATGCTGAGCATACCTCTATATACCTTCATGCTCTATTTCAAATTAATTTTACGGGCTTGAATTATACCTAGCTATTAATGATATCTTAGCTCATACTCATCACTTCTGGATATTTTTCAATTTTCTATGACTACTCACTTAAGAAGTTTATCAATATCATTTTCAATTTATATTATATAATTAATTTATACGTCCTATATATTCAGCAAACCATCAAAACTATATTATTTACTATAAATAATTAACATATAGGTTAACCATCACACCTTATACGCTTGTAGAATAAATCATAATTTTTACTTTCACTCGTGAGTGATAATGCTTAACTTATCTATAGCAAAAGAACTAAAATTACTCACTTACTGATTGGATTATATATCCCCTCTATATCTAACAGTTATTAATAAGGTACTATTGGTATACTGGTCACCATAATGAATAATCTATTGATCACGTAGAACCGTAGATATTTGCAGAATGGCAACCCTATCATCTCACTTTTTATATATCCGGAGCTTGTTCTATAAGCATTAATCCTCAAGTAGCGACTCCGCCTGCACCTCGGTGGGGCGTACCACTACGCTCGGCTTCTTTCGCAAGACGCAGTTGACATTATGAAGATCTCATATATATATAGAGGGAGAATTTTTTTCGCTAATTAGTTTCTCCAATGCACTTAAGATTAATCTTCTTCCTTATTTTTTTGCTCTCCGTCGAACAAAAGTGCTTTCCGCGGGGTCTTAAATAACTAGTGCGAAGGGATTATTAAAATAGTTGAAGAATTGATAATAGTTGATAAGGATCTGGAAGGTTCATTCAGTGTGGAGAAACGCATATTTAGAAGGTGTTAAGAGGTGCCACGCCGGTGCTTAAATTATATATTACGCTGAGTGTGGATTCCTAACATCTCTCTTCAACACTAGAACTGAGACGGGGAAACCCAGATTGCTTCCTAACGGCAATGGAGGATATCTTATTTGTGAATTATCAGGTAAAAAAATTGTTAATAGGTGATAACACACTGTGCATCGCGGTGGGCTCTTTTAATAATTTGATCACTGAATTTTTAACATACTTGAATGAGGGAGGTGAGGCGCACACTACAACTAGTATTCCCTTATAATTACAAACATAAACTATACGTATATTTACACTTGACCAAGTAAAAATACACTAAACATAATACACATTGTACGCTCACGAAAAATCTTTGAGAAAGACTTTACCATACTTACGACTTCACAAAAAGACCATATACTCTTAAAGTCTTGCCTATACAGATAATTATAGCTCGCAAGGCGAGATATCGAGAACACGATGTCGAGAATTTATATCAAAAGTCACAACTATTATTTTCCTTTAAATAGGTTGAGGTATTACTCTCTCGCAAGCATTAACTCTGGCTAATCACTACCATTTACATATAGACGGGTCGTCTACTATTTTTCACTCATACTTCACTATTGGGGTCGGATACATCTATATTAATCAAATAACGTTTTTATCTACTATATTTTCTATTTCACTGCCGATAATCCTTCTATCTTACTCACACAACTATTTTGTTATAGTAACACTAATATCTATTTTCTTCTATATCTATTCCAATAGTAACTCACACACTCACTCCCTAACATCATTATAATTTTATTTAATGTAACTATATTGTCTATTACCATCACTCTCTGTAATGTTTAACGCCCTCTTATTTTTATAATTTATGTTTTTTAATTATATTTTTTTGAATAACTATTATTTTAATTTCATCACATCATATAATAATATATTCATCTATTCTTACTTACGATAACTCACATATAAATCATAGTATATTTGTCTATATATACAGATATTTCATATAGCAGCCTAGGACTCACCCTAGTATATATATATCTACTATATATATCATATATATATATATTTATTTGATAGGTGTAACGTGAGCTATATGCCCAAATTGCTCTGATAGTGATATTTGATTATAATATCGGTTGTTTAGCTTTCCGGTACAACAATCTTTGCAACATTTTTCGATATAGACCACCAAAGGTATGATTTCCTTTTACAAATAAATTCATTATGAACTACTTTAAGAGCTGAAGAACATTTCCTTTTATAAGTCTCCTTATGTAATCAAACAACCTTGTTCAGTGTATAAGGTTATGAAATCGATTTCTATACTAAGTCTTTCTATTACTTCGGTTCAAATTTCATTATGTAATGAAATTAGATTCACGAAATGCTCGATTATTAACTCTCTATCGTCAAATGACTCAACGGAGGCATTAACATTCTTAATGTATTTATTAATCAGATCGCTTTCTATCCTAACTAGATCTGAAATTTCTATTCCCACTTTGTACAGTCGATCCTTCCCTGTTAGAAGTTTTCTAATTGGCTAAAGCGACAGAAAATGACCACTCGGGAGATAAAAGGTTAAACTCCCTCTTATGCCCCTGCTCGTTTGAAGTAGGAGCTTTGGAAGTATCTTTAACTATTGAGTCAATTGAAGGGAACTCGCTGTTGGTCGAAAAATATTTTATAGTATATTCATCTAAAGCGTTTATTTCTCCAGCTGTTTCATCAAACTATTTATTTCTGTTGACTTGCAAGTATTGAGTTCTTTTAACTAATTTAAATAAATCACTAATTTTATTTTTACTTTTATATTAGCTAGAACAAGCCTTTTAAGCTTTCTCACTACTTATATATATTAATATGAATATATATTATCATGTGAGGTATATACTTTGTGTTACTGCGTTTCCCAAATACTCATACAAGCACACTACGTCGAGCTTCACTCTATCAGGACTAACCTATATTATACTATATAGTATCAAATATATATATTACCTAATATATTATTAAATATTTTACATTATTATTACAACAGCTATTATATATAGAGATTCCACTAATATTTCACTAGTGATCTCTGAGATAACTTCATATTAATGCGAGACCTCATCGATAGTATACTTAAGGCTTTTCGACGCCTATATATCGAATCCGAATACTCGTAATTTTGTTATAAAATATTATCGATACTGATTTCCTCGCATTTATCGAATTCTCTCTCAGACTACTCGGGCAGTGCACTAATCACTATCGGGACTAAACCTATGAGTTCTTAAGTTAGTTTCAACCCCTTATCTATATACATCATGTTAGTTACAGGTGATTATATAGGATATACTACCTCACTAAGTAGTGGTACTTATATATTACTGCCGAGTAACTAAAGGCCTTCAGTACCTCCCATAACTAGAACTTATATGTGTTAACCGTATCCCAATACTCACTTCGGAGTTTATCACTAGTATATTAGCTAATATCTTAGATCTAAATAAGCCAATACCCCTATAACTTAAATATTCGTGGTTACGTGGAAGTCACACTTATAAACGTGTATATCAGTCGAATACCTAGCCTCACATATCTGTTCCATTATATTTGACTTGTCTGAGTTAACTCTATATATTCACCCAAATCTTCACTACTATCTGAGAGTTCTAATACTAAATAGCTAATTGTATTACCAATTATATAATCTATTTACCCCTATAATTATAACTTCTGTGTATACAGTATTAGTAATATGGTCCTCTTATATTATCACACTGGTATTACTGTCGTAAACACGCCCTCACCGTTCCCAACTAGAACTTGTGTATTACCTTACGTATTCCAAACTAACTTCGAGTTCTCACTAAGGGCAATCTGATGGTTACTTAATATAAATACTTCATACTCATATTATTAATATATCAAATATTACTTGAGGTAACATAGTGTAATAATATAGTCTCACTATCTCTAAGATCGATGGTTACTTGTCTAGAAACCACAGCCCACTGTTCCCATATTTGAAAATACATGTGTACTCGTATTATTCCTAAAACTCACTTCGAGTTTACACTATGGTGAGCTATCTTAGTATATAAATTAAGTACTAAACCCCTTAATCAATTCTGTGGTACAGGTATATAGTTACCATTCATGACTATAGGTGATGGTATTATCATGTCGAACAAGCCTTTCAGCTACCTTCCGTATGGGAACTTGTGTTACTGGTTCCCAGGCTCACTTAATCTGTTAATATATTTATTTAAATACAAGTATGACAACAAAGTTCCCATTATAAACTTTAATCATGAGTCACTTAATCTGTTACTTTATGTCATTACGCTTGTATGATTATTCTCCTAACAGTGGTTCAATTAATCTGTCTTGGACACTATCACGCTTACTCCGAATTATCACCCACGCGCACTCGATCGATTAGGAATGTAAATTACAAAATTCTACTGAGGACTCGTTATTTCACAAAACCTACCACGCTAATATAAGACCTGGTTTTTGTCAATAAAGTTATTATATTGAATAAAGTAATTGTAATAAAACGAATTTTTTCTTATTCGTCACCTGAAATTTGCATTCCTTCTTCGAACTTACAATAATATATAATAGTTATATATATATATATATATATATATATATTATATATATATATATAATTAATAGATAATATATATATAGTTATATATATAATAATATATATATATATATATTAATATAATAATATAATATTATTGAATACTATATAATAATATATAACTGTATATATAATATAATATATAATATATATATTATATATATATATTATATATATATATATGATATATAATATTAAGTATAATATTTTAACATAGACTCCACCCATTATATATATACTTATAATATTATAATACTAAAAATATATAGTATATATGATATATAATATATAGAATATAACAAACAACTTCTTTTCTTTACCTCCATGGATCCCATAGATTGGTTGTGGGCGCAACCATAACTCTGGAAACAGAATCTCAGATAGAAGATATACACCAAGTTAAAAGAGAGCTCTCTAACCCTATTCTCATACGTCACTTAAGTCGAGCATAATCCAAACCTAACCCCACTGTGGTATCCTCGTCAATGAAGAATTCATCCCCTCTGAGCAAGATCTACAACTATATCCCCTCACAAAACCAGGCCGTTTACTTCTATTATCAACATTTACATTCTAACTTCTGCTAATTCACATCTTCCCTTCAGCACTTAACGACCAATTCCATCTTTTTCTTAAGCCTCACATATTTGGTGATTCATAACACACTAACTCCTATACATCCTTAACCAACTGACTTTATCTATCCTCCATGAGAAAAAAACCATTAATACACTTATTTATTCTTTCATTCACACCTTTTCCTTCACAAAACATCAGCTTCCTAACAAGGCCCATTCCAGTTTATCCATTCTTTCTCACACCTAACAACCCTAAGATTGTTCATCTGTGAACAATTGCACCATAATAATACCTCTTTTCCACATAAAAAGGTTTTCGGTTAACTATACATTAACACCGGAACATCATATCCTCTATCAAACCTTAGCACCACTCAGTGACTAGTCCCACTTGTAGTCGAACAGTGCACATGTGGGTTACATCTCGATATATATATATATAGAAATATATATAATATTATATATATATATATAATAATATATATAATATAATATATATTATCTATATTTATATTATATATATAATAATTATATATATATAAATAATATTAATATAATATATTAATATATATATTATATATATATATATATATATATATAATATAATAATATATAATATTACCCTTATATGGGAATATGTTTTTTAAGATTAAAATTTATTTTTCGGAGGGAGAGGAGAGGAAGAGGAAAGGAAGAAATTGAAAAGTAAAAGATATTAAGTGAACAAGTTAATAATGAAAGTAATTAACCACGTGTATCTCCTTTCAATGTGATCAATGTGTAACTGGAACAAATCTAACCACAAATGAAGGAAGCTTTGTTAGTAGTGCAGAGAAGTATGGAAGAATCTCAACAGTAATGGAATGAAGAAGTGATGCAAAGCGGTTAAAAATAAAAGAAATGATAAATGATGCTAAAAGCAAAATGATGAGGTTTAAAAGAAAGATTTAAATTACATTTGAGAGAAAATGAAGACAACAGTGTCCACAACTAGAGAAAAAATGAGGTATAATGAACCAATTTGAAAGAAGGAATGAATGGAACATTAGAATGGGCAAGATAGGAAGCTTTCTGAAGAAAATCGTAAAAATTAAAATGGGAATATGGGGAATCTGCATAGAATAACGAATAGCAGATGGTCGCTTCAATAACTGATGAATGGATGTAGAAAGTGGCGGAGGGAACACGTTTGAAAATTGCATAACAGTGGCAAGGAATTGATGTGAATAGTAAATGTGTTGGGGGGTTGATGGGTGCAAAAGAAAGTATTTGGGGGGATATGTTCCATAGTAAAGAGGAGAATGGGTAGATGAAAATTGAGGAATCGTAAATCTGCAGTCATATAAAAATTACTGGGTGAAATATCAAAGAACGAGATGGGATTGATTGCTTGGGGGGAAGTTGGTAACAAAGGCCGTTATGGAGGGTAATATTCCAAGGATTGGAGGAAGAAATAACAGTACACTGTATAATTATAGGGGAATTAGTTATTGAGTGTTGTAGGTAAAATATAATGCTGTTATTTTGGTCGAAAGAGGCGTCGAGTTGATTGATGACTTATGGTGAAGAATCAAAGGTCATTTTAAAAAAGGTTTTAGGTAAACAAGCATAAGCTTAAAATAAAGTAAATGAAAGGAAAATAAAGCCCAAGGAAATAACTCACAACGCTAATTTAAAATAAAGTTCTTGCAATGTAATGAACATAGAAGATTAATTTAAAATAAGGTAGGCTTTTGAATGGAATCAAAGTATATAAGTAGTGCAAGCATAGTGTACATTTGTACCTTCTAGAAACAAATGATATCCCATGACGATGCATGTGTAAAGAAAAGAGTAAAGAAGAAAATAGTAAGGTAGTCGATATATCAAAAAGAAAAGAATGAATGATAGCGGTTGTAATCAAGTGGTTCAAACTGGGTGCGAAAGCATCCCTGGGATCTGAAATCCAGCGTGTGCGCGAACCAAGCGTGAAAAAACTCTGTGCGTAGGACAAACCCAATATGATGCAACCTGCCCAACCTGGTTCATCTAAATAAACACAATCTTTCAAAACCCTAATCATTCTCCAACAGGCCTGCCACTTCTCGAATCTCTGCACACCAAGAAATCTAACATCCCTCACGCTCAATAAATTCATCCTCAATTAACCATTAAATGGTGATGTTTATTGCCTTTCCCAGATGTTCGTCCTTTTGATCAACAGGATGATCCATACTGTATTCAAGGGATTTAATTCATTTAAACATCTTGTGAATGTTTTATTTGCTTGTGTGTGTGTGTGTTTTTTTTTTTTTTTTTTTTTTTTTTTTTTTTTTTTTTTTTTTTTTTTTTTTTTCAAATTTTTATTATTTTATTTTCTATATTTACTTTTTGTTTTATTTGCTTTGCAGTCCAGTAAGTACTAAATTAGTGAAGTACTTTGTGTTTAATGGATTGGCAGTAAAAGTGGTAGTGTTACCGATAAAGAGAGAGTGGACAAGCTGTGACTGGGGCATTTACGTATAGAGTAAACAATGATATTTGTGTGTTTCACCGAACTTAGGAGCTCCTAAAAGAGGAATTACCAATAAATGGTATAAAAGAAAATTTCTATTCCATATATAATATTTTTTTTTTTTTTTTTTTAATTTGTACAAATAGTTAGTCGATAACTATAAAAAGAAGAAAACTTATTTCTTTTGGGGAAGATAGTCACAGCAATTCCAACGGGTGAGTGTACTTTGTATCAGTCTTTATTGTATTTAATAGTTGTTTACGTGTGTTATCAGTTATCACAACTATTTTTTTCAAATGGTATAAAAAATAACTTCACCACACACTAATTAAATAAAATATACACATAGAACTTATTTAGGAATCCAATCTCGCACAATACACTTACCTCTCTGAATAATTTTCTAACTACACAATCTTAAGGCAAGACAAAGATCCATCCAAACATAGCCTATTCACTCTCGCAAACAAAAATAAATCGAAAAACACATCAACTTCCATGAACAATGACCAAATATCCCACTTCCAATGCCACTTATACCAACAGTAATAAAGCATCCACCAATTATTATATTTTCCACTCAAGCATATTGCCACTGGATTACATATTCCAAGCTATCCCCTTAAACCAATAATAACTTGATATAGCAGTGGGACTTCAATGCACATACCCCGGCATGGCTAACACCACACAAATTCACTCAAGTATCTCATAACAGAAACCAAACTCTCACTTGAAAGGGCTCCACTACAACATAACCAGAACTTCACATCCCCCGATATCTCCTTCCATTATCACCACCAAAGTTACCTTGCAACCATGCAAACTTCCGCTCTCTCCTCATACACATCCTATAATACCATCAATTCAACATAACATGGCGCTACACACAACACACTATCGTTAAAAAACACTACAAGAAGCAAACTGCAAGCTTACAGTAGACCGGGTGCATAGAACTATATACTACACTTTCCTGCAAATAGCTATTTTCATCTCAAACAAAACTCCAATAAAAAGCATTCAAAATATCCAATCCCAAATTAGTACTTTGCAAATACTTCAATTTCAACTCTCCCTGAAATAGACCCCTTGAACAACCCAACTAAACAAACCTCAGTCCCTCAATATCTGAAAAAATAACAAAATCAATGCAAATGTACCAGACGAAGTTATCTAACAAAACCACAAAACCCCCGCCCAAAAAAAAAAAAAAACAATGCAAATTAATATAACAATTTTAAAAAATCATCCATAAACCCACAATAACCTAACCAAATAACAAACAATTAAACTACTTAAAAAAATTAAAAACCCAACCAGAAAACCCCAAGTCACTCCCTTCAAAGTACTCAACACTACAAAAAACTTAAAAACCTCAACAAGCTAGTATTTACCAGACCAAATACTCCAATATCATTCTCAAATACCAATATCATGCTCAAACCTTGGAACCAAGCTATACAGCCTCCACACACAAATATTAACGTGGGCATGAACTTAACACACTCCCACTAACCTTGAAACAGTCAGGATATAATCCCAATACAGTAAGTCTTTATAGATTCAAGTATGAGTATTGATAGATAACTCGTGTAGAAAATAAATGTAAGTGGATCTAATAACATTAAAGGTAAAGTGGAAGGAGGGTTAAGCTGATGAGAAAATCGAAAGCCCTATTGTACGAAAATGATTTGGTTAATGTGGTGAATTTAAAGAAAGTTTGAGAAGATTGGTAGAGGGGTTAGGCAGTGTAAAAGGAGGAATTTGAAAGTAAATTTAGATACGAGTAGGTGATGGTGGTGGATCTGGAGAGTCTGCAGTATGAAATCATGTTGGATGGTAGGCAACTTGAATAAGTAACCAAATTTAAATATTTAGGCTATATATTGGATGAAAAGGGAAGGAATTATGCAGAGTGTAGTAGGAAAGTTGTGAGTGGTTGAAAGGTGTCTGGCACAATTAAATCTTTGGTGCATGGAAGGGGACTACGGTATGGAATAAGAGCTATTATAGATAGACAATCTTAAGGTTGTGTTAGGTGTGAGAAGAATTGATAAAATGAGAAATGAGCGTTAGGAGCTGTGTGGTGTGAAAAAAGGAGTAAATGACTGTATTAAGATGGTTAAGTCATATTGAAAGGATGGATGATAGTAAGGTGGTTAAGATAGTGTATAGTGGTGAGTGGGTTTAGAATCAACCGAGACCAAAGAAAAAATCGATTGAGTCAGTTAGAGAATGTCCAAAGAAAAGTAATGCTAATTTAGCAATTTAAGCGAGAGGATTGGTGCATAATAGGAGTAAATGGCATGGTTTTGTGGGAGGCTTGCTTTGGGCCTAGCTCAGAGGATGAACCCTGATATTAATGAGATAGATAGATACCACAGTGGGTAACTGTCACGGTGTTGTGAAGCCTTAGGGTGGATCTTAGCTGTGACGATCTCGCACTTGAGGGAATGAGGTATGCGGGAAAGTTGTTAGGGGGGGGGGACTTTCTACTTCGACTCAGGTAATGATCTACTTATCTATTTTGTTTCTGGTAAATGTTTACGCACCCCACCCCCGGTTCTTGGGAACCAAGGGACAGCTGCTGCTGATGCTGATAAGCAATGGGTGGAATGGCAATTTTTTTTCTGCCAAGTGCTGCAATTTTTATTAATTAAAAGTTCTATATAAAAAAAAGAAAAAACAATTATACAGGAAAAACTTTTCTATGGTTAAAACAGTCCTTGTTATTTGAAGTTACTTCAATGAATGAAATTTAACTTTGTTCAGTAATACATACCTTAATTTTCAAGCTATTACTGACCAAAAGGAGTGAATAGTTTAGTATGAATAGTTACAATAAAGGTAACTTGAAAATTTTATTCCGAGTCAATGAAAAAATCAAGAAAATATTTTTGAAATGTGAATGACTTAATTAACCCAATTACTTTTGATAATAGTATAGGACTTTGAAATCACTAAAAGAAGATATTATTTTTTTAAGACCTACCTTATGCTGTAGTTTGGGAGTCCTTTCTTGTACTTGATGTCTTAAAAGAAATTTATTCACTTTTGGAAGGCCCAAAGAGCGTAAAGTTGACTAAAAAAAAAAAAAAAAAAGTTTTTAGAAATAATATAAATAAACTTAGAAATATAAATAAATTAACAAGAGTTAATGAAATTATAAAATATTTTTAATATACTATATCTGTGAATTATAAACGTCTTTTATGGCAAAAGATATATAAAGTGTCACAATAATGGAAAAGGTCAAAAATAGGAAAAGTAGCCCTACATTTGGGTAAGTTTTAAGTGTCTAATAATAAGGATTTCTAGGATGCATATTTTTAACTAAGAACAAATAATGGCGAATGACAAGGTCAATAATTAATTTAAATTTAAAGATAAATTGGACATAGTCATGCTAAAAGAATCTATCCCGAAAAATTAAAATTTTAGAGTAATGTCACCCGAGTGTATTGTAGTGTAAAAAACGAAAAAAAAATACTACAAAATAGAACATTTTTCAAATAAGTTACCATAGCAATTGAATTTTTTGGAACCAACCATCATCTTTTCATTTGCATATTTAGTAATCTTTTAAGTTCAATATCTCAGTCTAGATACCATTGAGTTGGCTTTTACCACAACTACAGCCAATTGGCATACTATACTTGAATAAATATGCGAACCAGAATAGAAAGTTTGAATAGTTTATATATTGGATGGATTGAACACGTAAACTTTATTGGTATGTCAAGAGATTCAACTGTGAATTTGTTACATTTTTGAGGCAAACGATAAATATAATCAATATTGATAAGGAAACTATGGACCATAACAATTAATTCTTAAGGCAATTATCCAGACTATACCACCTGACTAAACATTGTAAAAAATGGGAAAATATTTTACGATAATTGAAAAACGCTTCATAAAATAATGAGAAAATGTTTCCCTTATGAAATTAAGCAATAAATACTTTGATATATTCAAAAGGAATCTTGAATTATTTTTTTAAAAAACTTTTTAAAAAAGTAATTCAAATTCCCTTTTGAATATATCAAATTTTAAACATTTTGTTTTATTATAATAATAAAAAACTATTTTACAACTAGATCCAGACTCCAGAGACACTTTATTTATATGAACCAACTATAGAACTAAGTTAATTAATTAAAATTTTTTACAGAAAATTAAATAAAAGCAATTATTATTAAAAACAATGTAATAGGAACAACACCGTAAAAAGTAATAGCATACACTATCTGTAGTCTGAGAAGGCCATCCAGTCCACAACTGATGTCTGGCAGGAATACCAGAAAGATCGAACAGATCTGATTTGATTTCCTTGACTATGTTTGAAGGTGGAAAACTAAATCGTAAAGTTGTAGTTTTCTGCAACTCAGAGATGTCCCTCCTAAATGTTATCTTTCTGCATATAGAGCCGCCTAAATAAATAAGAAATTTGGGGTTGTGTTTGGAGGGGCGGGGAAGTGGGCAAGATGAGTATTACTCAGTTGTTTTCTTTTTTCATATTTCTTTATTTACTTTATAAAAAGTTCATATCAATAAATTACAAATTATCAGTAACTCGATATCAAATAGGCAAATCAATATGTCAAATGGATATAAAACAAACATCAAATTTATAACTGTACGAAATATAGATTTCCATCATATTTAGTTTAGGATAAAGATTTCCATTCTGGTTTCAGTTTAGGATATGGATTTCCCTTAAAATATCAATATTAACATACCTTCGAAATAAATCCATGACACTCTGGACCTGGTGGTTCATGTAAAGATAAATTACCAGTAAAAATCACTGATTATCGCAGTAGACTGGAGCACATCTTTTGCAAAGTCCATCAAAGTACCTAATAATAAAAAAACAATAAATAACATCTATCTAAGAGTAACTATTTTACTTACATGCTACGTCATAGTTAATTATCATTCAAAATCTCAAATCCCACACTTAAAACATAGGTTAGATCGATAAACTTCATGATGATCGCTAGAAACGCATTTATAAAATTCCAAATTTTTCGTAAATAATTTCACTTGTAAATAATAGAACTACTCAATACTTTAGTAACTTATTTCGTGTTTGCAATATCACACATTGTTCCACACATGAGAAATAGTAAGCAAAATTTACCACGTTAATAATTAAAGTCATCAATATCAAAAGCAAAACTGTAAACAACTTACAGATTAATGTCCTATGCTAATGATCATTATCTTAAAAACCTTAAATAGTTCCACGAAATTGATCCTAATTTTTAGCAAAAAGGTAACTTTGTCACTTCACGATCAGATTCCAAGCTTATGTTAGTCAACAGGGTGTCCCAGCCATTTGGAAATAATCCGTATTTCAAATTAAGAATCCAAGCATTGGTCTCCCAGTAAGTTCACTAGAAACAAAATAAATAACCATCAAACTCTTATTTTAGTCTTCCAAAATTCCCAAAAAAAGTAAATTAATTTAAATTTGTACTCACCAATAAACATGGGACCGTTCATTTTTTTCTTTCTAACCTTGTACACTTTTTATCTTCTCCGTTTTTACTATTCCAAACTTCTCAGACCCTTCTTGTTGTACGTCCTTCCTTGAGATGTTCTCTGACAATCTAATCTCAAAACAAATATTTCCAAACCACCTTCCCTCGCTTTCTCTCCTCCCTCTTCTTCTTTTAACTAATTAACTCACGTTACATTCCTCCCCTTCTAAGTTTGGTTACCAAACTTAAAAGAGAAAAAAAAATTCATAAGCAAAACGTACTAACCGTTAATCCCACTGCCATCCAATTGTCGTGTAATAGCCATTCTGCTCAATTTTGCTCTCCTATCTATCAAATCTTGCTTCCCTCCCCTCATATTCAA
>JABUQX010060428.1:0-12500 GCA_015478945.1 Trachelipus rathkii
CATTGTACTTCGTTTATTTAATTTGGGTGTTATCGTTTTCGCATTTATCATTGAAAACGCTTTCGCGTTCGTGCGCCGCTTCAATATATATATATATATACTATATGTATATATATATATATGTATATATATATATATATATATGTATATATATATATATATATATACTATATATATAATATATATATACTCATAACAATAGAATTTACTATATTCTTCTTGCTATATATATATATATATATATATATATACATAAATATATATATAATATATATATATATATATATATATCTACTAACTGTATATATATATATATATATATATATATATATATATATATATATATATATATTTAATCAGACCAGCGATGTCATTTAATTTATTGCAAAAAGGCAAATATTCTTGCATACATTATATTTTTAGTAGAAAACGAAATACGTGTTTAGTAACAAGCGGAAAACCTAAAATAAGGTTTACTCCGAGACGCTAGAATGCGGGAGGGCCTATAAAAAGGACGGAGGTGAGCAAGGAAAAAAAGCGGATGTCCTATTTTTATAATGAATGAAAACAAGCGGCACGTCCTTTTTCTAGGCGATTTTAAAATTTGTAAGCTCTATGAAAGACACTGCCGCTGAGAAGGGGTTAATGAACAAAATAGACCATGCATTATAGAACAGGAAGGAAACTCACAAATGAAAATGGGAGAAAAGTGAATGAAATGCATTCTCCATGCCATTATTATTAGTTTATTAATAAGCTTACAAGTGTTATGCAATATTTCATACGATTTAAAAGGCAGTCTTCCTCAAATACGAATATAATACAAATATATATATTTATCTTATTTATATATATATATATATATATATATATATATATATATATATATATATATATATATATATATATATATATATATATATATGTTAACTTATTTAATATATATATATATATATATATATATATATATATATATATATATGAGACTTTCAACATTGGTAATATATTGATCTCTAAATAGCCAATTCTTGAACCTTGGCATCCTTGTGACAGTTTTTCCTTGTTTAGAAAATTCAGTTCTCGTTGCAGGTTCTTCTTGGCAGGCCGCAACAAATATTTCTTTGTTCGCTAGGAAAGTATATAATAGGATAAAAATTGAATCCTAATTTATTTTTCTGTGAAATCTGGCAAAAGCTTGAAATATTTCTTTTCCAGGATTATCCTACATAACACCCACCAGTTTTTATGAATATCCGGATCGGTTCAAATCAATGAAAGGCATTTCACACTACAAGACGCTTGGATGTGTGTAAATTATGTGAGGAAAATAGGTTAAGGAAAAGTGTTTCAAACGAGGGATAAGCATAGATGTTACGTTTGAGGTTAGAGAGAGAGAGAGAGAGAGAGAGAGAGAGAGAGAGAGAGAGAGAGAGAGAGAGAGAGAGAGAGAGAGAGAGAGAGAGAGAGAGAGAGAGAGAGAGAGAGAGAGAGAGAGAGAGAGAGAGAGAGAGAGAGAGAGAGAGAGAGAGAGAGAGAGAGAGAGCCTAGATAGACGAGTTGCATGAACTCTTCTAAAAGAAGGAAGTAAGCAATTGGAGGAATCAGAAGAACCATGTTTGTTGCTAAAGGGATGGTGTAAGAAGAGTGGTGCAACAGCTCGACTGCTAGAAAGAGGTTGAAGAGGGAGTTCTTGAGCGGAGGAGTCAATTGGACGAAATCATAGACTGCACCATTTCAAAAAAAACTATTTGTGTGTGAAACCAACCGAAATATGCGATACGTGAATGGACGACACCCTTTATACAGAGAAAGCAACTTGCATGGTGCTTTGAAGTTCTGAAGAGAGCGCAGAACACCTAATGTGTTGGAAGCTTGTTTGGTGAGAGCAACAATGCTAACATTTTCAAGAAAGATTACGAAGAAAGGAAATACCAAGAATATTGAGGATAGAGCAAAAATTGAGTAATTAATTAAAGTAATTGAGTTTCTGAGTCAATGAAAACTGTTCTCTTTGCTCTAGTTACAATTACGAGAAAGATTAAAATTCAGGTTGTTCCAAGGTCACCATCATAGCATCAACTAATAACATTGTGTGGAATGCAGTTTAAGTGAAAAGATTAAGGAAGGATGGAATTACAGCATAAAAATGGATTTTTGTGTGTGTGTATGTGTGTGTGTGTCTGTGTGTGTGTGTGCGACTGATTGAAAAATAGAAAACGAAAAGTAGAGTGGATAGAACATAACTGATAATAAATTTAAAAGAATGAACGGTGGATGCCTATAACGGATTCTAGGGAGCGACCGGAAAAGATATCAAATACAAGATTACATACAGAAAGAATCAAGCTTTGAAATCAAAGCCTTGTTGTGCCATGCTCAATGGAAAGCTTTCGATATCTCCAGCACCGCACCAAAAAGCTCACCGAAATGCTAAAGAGCGGAGGACTAAAGATCAGAGAGAAGTGAAAGGAGAAGATGACCAGTAGAGCGAAAGTTCCTTACGAAAGTAACACTCGTTAACCGAGGAGTGAAGGAAACAACGGCGTTGGTAGACATTGACCGAATAGTTTACCAAGATAAGGTGCAAACCCTCAACCACAATTTATTACAACAAAATAAAAATAAAAAGGAAGAAGGAATATAAATATATATATATATATATATATAATATATATATATATATATATATATATATATATATATATATATATATAATATATATATATATATATATATATATAACAATATATATGTATATTCTGAACTGTTAATTATATACCATATACCTTTATCAATTCCTAATGCTGCTGCTGCTCTCTAATAATAATATATATATATATATATATATATACTGTGATTATCAAATGGCATATCCCTTTAATGAATTCCACTTGATGAAAGAAGAAAAGAGGCGAAATTTCATTGACCTGTTATTAAGGAAAGGGTCTCTTCATCAACCTCATAAATTCGAACCTATACGATCGAACACTTATCATTCTAGAATGAAAGAATTAAATATAAGTTCTTTATAATTACAAAGCTTCTCCTACATTCTTTATTAATATGACTTCAAACTATATACATATAAAACATATATCTAAAAACTTCAAGTTTACTTTTTCAATAATTCATACCAGTTTGTGGCAAATACAAATTCCTAAAAAATTCCGCGGTCACAAATGAAAAACCACGATAATTTTTTTTAATATTTATCCTATCAATATGATGTGAACAGCGGCAAAACGGTAGGGTATACAATCAATTCATCTAAATAAAAAATATGTATATAATCCTAATATACATGTTCTGAAAAGTTCATATTAATTGAATGAATATTAAAAATGTTATTGCATATTTTCATTTATTACTTCACGAAATAAAAATTATGGGGGAATTGAAGTGGTATGAATTATGGAAAAAACTAGATACCTCATAAGCTCTTGATACTACGAAAACAATACAAGAATGTAAAAATGCGCATTTTCTAAAATATACAAGCCTACAAAATTTTATTTTTGCATATTCTACGGTTAAAATTTTAATAAACAAAGTAGAAAAACAAAACTTGAAATGAACTTGCAACATTCACATAATTTGAGGAAAACGCTAATATTAAAATACAGGAACGATATTCATGATGTTTGTATCTTTTTATCTGTGGAGCAAACTGGGAGGGTATGCATTACAAAACAAAATTCAAAAGATTTCTTTCTGAACTCCCTAATGTAATATATATATATATATATATATATATATATATATATATTACATATATATATATATAGCAACTCTATATATGCTGCTCAATAACCAGCCAGCCAGCCAGCCTTAATAACCCAATAGCTAGCAGCAACAGCATAGTATGCTGTATGTAATATGTAAACAATAACCTTAATATATATATGCTATATATATATATGGGTCCTATTCTGTTTTACGATTCCCGTCAGTTGCAACTTTTTTGTTTTTAATATATTGCTACTATACCGATACCAACAATGAATTTCGGTGGTAACGGGCATGATTCAAAAGTTCAGTATTTTTCAATAATTTTTAAAAATCACATTTATGTTAAAAATATTTTTTTCAAAAATGAAATATCTCGAAAGGTACTACACTTACAGAAAAACCATTACATATTTGGAATCAGCGTATAAGGCTTATTATAAAAATGTAAAAAAAAAAAAATAGGCCTATATATATATATTTTCGACATAATATTTAAGAAGCAATTACGACACTTAGAAGAAAAACAGTACATATTTGGAATCAGCGTATAAAAACTTTACAAAAATGTAAAATTAATAAAAAAACTGCAAAAAAAAAAATTTAGGGGCTCAGCCGACGGGGGACACAGAAGAGGGGACGTTTTCCATACCGTAGGGGAGGGGGTGGAGGAACCCACGACACCCAAATACAAGAGCGGGGGTTCGGAGACCTCCCAGGAGAAATGGTCCTACCTATCCGCTCCCCGAAGGCCGCTCTACCATCTTTGCGGTTTTGCCAGGTATTCCTTTAGTTAAAAAAAAAAAATAAAAAAACTGACGGAGTCATACAAGTAAAACCTAAAAGGTTCTATATATTTTTGAAGCGTGTCCGTTACCACTTAAATTGATTGTTAGGATCATATACTAGAAATAAATTAAAAAAAAAAAAATTCATTAGAAACTGACGGAGTCGTAAAACAGAAGAGGTCCTATATATATATATATATATATATATATAATAATACGGACAAAATTATAATATCATAAGTATGTAATAAATGTCAAAATAATTATATGCTAATAATATGTATGTATATAATAATAATAATATATATCGCTCGCTAATATATATATTATATGTATGTATGCACGTATATATAGCAACCAATAATAATAATAGTATGTAGCTCTTTCTTTCTTCTTCTTCAACCAACAATAATATATATATATATCATATCAACAGTAATATATGTATGTAGATACAGCATACGTAATAATACGTAATAATTATACTAATACATGTAGATACGTTATAATAATAATACGTATACGTAATAATATATATATACGTATACAATATATATATATAATACATATACGTATACATATACACATACGTATACACATATACACATATATAATAATACGTATAATAATAATATATATAATAATATGTAATAATATGTTTAAAAATAAGTTAATAATATATTTGTATATTTAATAAATGTATATATGTATGCATATAATATATATATTATATTTACATATATGTATAATAATAATAGCAACAATAATAATATGTATATATGTATGTATGTAATATGTATATGTAATATATACTCACCAATATATGGACATGTATGCACATGTAATAATAATAAACCCAGGAAACGTACACGTATATTCTATAGTACAGTATATAGAATAAATGTATACATGTGTATAATATATATATATATATCTTTAACTCACATTATGTAATAATATATATTTTTGTATAATAATAATAATAATACGTATATATAATATATATATATAATATCATATAATAATAACTCTTTATAACTCACGTGCTATATAATAATAATACTGTATATATATATAATAATATATGCATATATAGCATAATAATATAATAATAATATATAATATATGAACAATAATAATACATATCACATATATATATGTAATAATAATACATATGTAATATATATACATGTATATATGTATAATATATATATAACGTAATATGTATGTATGTAATATATATATGCACGCCTTGTATAAAAATAATGTATGTAATGTATGTAATAATAATAATAATATAATAATATGTATAATAATAATAATAATAATATATCTATATAATAATATATATGCATATAATAATATAATATATATATAATATATATTACATAATAATAATAATAATAATACATATATATATAATATATAATATAATATATATACGTATATATGTATAATATACGTAATAATAATAATACGTATATAAAATAAAAAAAATGAACAAAACATCGTAATATGTAATAATATATATACATATATATATGTATATAACCATGTAATAATAATATATAATATATAATAATAATAATAATATGTAATAATATATATATATAATAACCTTAATATATATATGTAATAAATAATAATAATAATAATAATAATAATAATAATATACAATATATATATAATATACATATGTAATATATGTAATAATAATACGTAATAATATATATTAAATACGTATATAATATAATAATACGTATGGCAATAACCAATAATATATATCAATAACTGCTCTTTAACTCTCTTAACCAATAATAGCTGTATAGTATGTAAATGTAATATATATAACTGTATGTATCAATAGCCATAATAATAATATAATATATATAATAATAGTAATATATATAATAATAATATATGTAATATATAACATGTATACTATTACCAATAATATTTCAATCAATAATATAAACATAGTAATAAGAAAATATACATATATATATGTAATATATATATGTATATTAATATATTAATATAATATAATAATAAATAATAATAATATATAATATGC
The DNA here is from genome assembly GCA_015478945.1 of Trachelipus rathkii. Taxonomy (NCBI): domain Eukaryota; kingdom Metazoa; phylum Arthropoda; class Malacostraca; order Isopoda; family Trachelipodidae; genus Trachelipus; species Trachelipus rathkii. Next base: position 6,589 of record JABUQX010060428.1, read on the forward strand.
AATAATAATAATAATGTATACATATATAATAATAATAATAATAATATAATATATATATACATATAGCACTCGCTTAATATGCAGTAATATCATATATATATATATAATAATAAATAATAATAATAATACCATAGTTGTATTAATAATAATCATGATGATATTTCAAAATCATCTTTCCAACAAGTAATAATGATAAGGGACTAGCCAAATAATAATATGCATGCATAACATGCGCTAATAGCACAAAAACTAGTGTAGTTTAATAATAGTGTGAAAATTCTATAATAATATATATAACATAATAATAATATACATACTGTAATATATGTAATATAATATATAATATGCAATTGATTTACGTATATTAAATAACAATGATCTGCGTAATAATATCAACAACAACAATGTATTGATGATTTTAATACGTCTGTAATATGTAATAATATTAATAATAATAATAATAATATACAATAATAATAATAATATAATAATAATAGTAATAATAATAATATGGCAATAATAATATATGCTCAATAATAATAATACGTATGTAAAGTATGTATATATGTAATAATAATAATAATATAATAATAATAATACATGTATGTAATAATAATAATACGTAATAATAATAATATATATACATGTAATATATGTAATAATATACGTATATGAGTATATAATAAGACAGAAGGGCAATAATATACATATATTAATAATATAATAATAATAATAAATAATATATCATATACTATATATAATATGCATATGTATATACTATTAATATAACATAATATATGTAATATAATAATAATACGTAATAATATGTATGTATGTATGTATAATATATGTAATAATAATATATGTATTAAATAATAACTAATAATAATAATAATAATATGTAATAATAATAATAGTAATATAATAATACATCAATAATAATAATAATATGTATGTATATGCAATAATATTAATAATAATAATATGTAATATATCTTGCACATAATGTATGCAATATAACAATAATAATATGTATACGTAATATAATAATAATAATAATAATATATAATAATAATATATATCTAATACGCATATATATATATATAATAATAATAATATACACGTATATGTATATAATAATAATACGTATATAATAATAATATGTAATAATACACATGTAAAGACGTCAACTAATAATACGCATATATGTAATAATAATGTATGTATACGTATAATAATATGTAACATAACATGCATTATGCAATAATATTAATATAATAACTAATATAACTATAGTATAACCTATAACTATTAATATAACCACACATTCATAGCACACAATTATGCATGTGTGGTTATATTAATAGTTATATATACATATACGTATATATATAATAACATATACGTATATATATAATAATAATACGTATAATAATAACCAATACGTAATACATAACTTTTTAAACAATATATAATTATTGCTAAAAATAATTCTATATATCATTGTTCAAAATAATAATACTAGTATTTTTATGTATAAATTAGTAATATCATATAACAATAGCCAATATATATATATGTAGCACCATTAGAATAACATAATATATGTATAATAATAATATAATAATAATATGTATGTATATATATGTATGTATATGTATATATATATGTGTAATAATAATATGTATGTATGTATACGTACAATATAATAATTATAGCCATACATATTAATAGTAATATGTAATGTATATATATATAATATATATGTAGTGGAGACCAAGCGACAAGAAACCAACTTAATAATAACTATGTATGCTTCTTCTTCTTCTTCAACATATATATCATCAGCCAGCCATAGCCATATAATACGCAGCAGTATATATAATAATATATGCGCCTGCATATAATATGTATAAATATCAGTAGCCAGCGCTGTCTTCAGCAACGCCAGCCAACATATGTAATGTATAATAGAAGAAGGCGGAGAAAGTAGCCAGCTTAATATGTATAACAGCATAATAATAATAATATGTATATAACCAACATGTAATGTATATACGCATATACTATCAACAACGCAAGCGCAATATGTACGCCAACTAACAATATGTATAATACATATAATATAATATATCATATATACGTAATAATAATGCTGTATAACCTTAATATATATGTAATAATATATATATGTAATAATAAATATATATATGTTAATAATAATATATATATGCATATGTAATAATAATAATATGTATGTATATAATATGTATGTAATATATATCTTCAGCATATAGCCTGTAATAACAATGGCGCCAATAATAACACTATTATGTATGTATACATGTGTATGATTGTAATATATAATAATATCATAATAATATATATAATATATATATAATAATATTAATATAATAATAACAATAACCAATAATAATAATAACAATATATATGTATGTATATGTATACATGTATATAATATAATAATATATCAATAATAATATATCAGTATGTATATATGTATATACAATAATATATATGTATAATATAATATATATACGATATGTATATGTAATAATAATAATAATATGTATAATATGTAATAATAATAATATTGTATATGATTATAACACAGTTTCTTAACTATCTTTTTAATAATAATATAATAATATGTATGTAATAATAAAACGATAATAATAATATAATGTATGTAATAATAACATATGTATATATAATATGTAATACTATGTAATATTCTCTTATAATATGTATGTAATAATATGCAATAATATAATAATAATATAATATTAATATGTATAAACATATATATCAACAACAATAACCAATAATATGTAATAATAATATGCTGTAATAATAACATATGTAATAGCCAACCAATACATCTAACCATATCACATATATAATATCATAATATATATATACAATAGCCATAATAATATATGTATATGTATATGTAATATATATATAATGTATGTATAATATATATATTAACATATTAATATGTATCATAATAATAATATGTACGTATATATATGTAATAATAATAATATATTTTTACATTATAATATATGTATGTATGCGTATGTAATAATAACTCTTTAATAATATATAATATATATTATATGTAATATCCATGTAGCCAATGTATGTATTAATAATAATATATATATATATGTATACATAACAAACATAATACAATAATAATAATAATAACCAATATGTAATAATTAATATGTATGCAGCCATATATATATATCTCCTCTTTGTTTGTGATATATTGTCCCTTCCCTGACTGATGGTCTGTCATCTGTTCTTCAGCATTTCAGTGTTTATTTTTTTTTTACTGTTACGCTTGGTATTTCGAAAGAAAACTGCTTTCGATAGATCATTATTCAAAGCTTTCGTTGTCTATAATTCTCTTTGACTTCCTTCGGTGCTCCTCAAGGTTATATTTTATCCCATACTCTTTCTCTTATACCTATTGACTCTTATAAGGACTACTTTACAATCCACTACTTCACAATCCACCTGTCATTATACTTTTCATTTTGAAATTCGTCCAAGTAAACTGCAAATAGCTGATGCTGCTATTCGAGTATTTTTCTAATTGGTGTCGAGATAACGTGGATGTTTTCAGTGCCTCAAAAACTCTTAAGTTTCTTCATCTTTCTTCCTGACAATCTTCCATGTAACTATAAAATTATTACTAAGGAAACACATTACCTAAACCTTATGCCCTTCTAATATTTTTGGTATATCATTTCCCCATATATTTATTGGAGGGATCACTTGTTTTGTCACTAGATAAATTTTAAGAGGGTAGGTGATCTCAGGTGACTTTAGGAATTTCTTTGCCACCCTTCCCCTCCCTAGTTGCTTTCTATTTTTAAGGTGTGTAGTTCTCCATCGTATAGAGTATGCATATCATATCTGTGGCGGATAGTTATACAGCAGCTTTTTTTGAAAGAGTTGAGTCTAGGGGTTTTCGCCTTATCTCTCTCTCTCTCTCTCTCTCTCTCTCTCTCTCTCTCTCTCTCTCTCTCTCTCTCTCTCTCTCTCTCTTCTCTCTCTCTTTCTCTTTCTCTTTCTCTTTCTCTTTCTCTTTCTCTTTCTCTTTCTCTTTCTCTCTCCTCTTCTCGTCTCTCTCTCTTCTCTTCTCTCTCTCTCTCTTTCTTCGCTCTTATCTCTCTCTCTCTCTCTCTCTTCTCTCTCTCCTCTCTCTCTCTCTCTTCGTCCTCTCTCCTCTCTCTCTCTCTTCTCTTTCCTCTCTCCTTCTCTCTCTCTCTCTCTGTCTCTTCTCATCTCTCATCTCATCTCTACCTTAAGCTTCACCTTTCTTTTTAATAATTTCTCCCCCGACTTCCTTTTTGGTTGACTTGTACACTTATAAACTGTGTAACCTTTGTCGACAACAAGTCGTTGAGGAATGGTTCTTCGTGTTGGAAATGTGCTCTCTTGAAATGAGTTAGACATTAAAGAACCTGTCGGCTTTTAATATTTCGGATTCGGAGGAATTTGTTTACCCCAGTTTACCTTGATTTTATGATACACCTCATCTTCACCACAACATAACACACACCACAACATATATTATATATATATATTATATATATATATAATATATATATATATATATATATAATATATATATATATATAATATATATATATAATATAATATTATAATTTAATTAAAAAAATAAAATAGTATATATATATATATACTATAATATATATCACTCTCCTTTCAAACTCAGAGTTTGAAGAGAATCGGCGAAAGCTGGAGAAATTGATAAGGCGAAATATACAATATTCCATCTTTCAAAGAAGATCTATGGTAGTGGGACCTCCTCAGATATGTGATTCATACTCCATACATTAATGGACTCCACACCACCCTCATAGAAAAGAAGCTACTGGGGTGGTGCGATGCCGCAGAACGCCTAAACTTTTAGAAGGTTATTTGTTGAGAGAAATCATATGATCCGTCCAAAAAATGATCACAAGTAATGGAAATGCCAGGAATATTAATAAGAAAAGAGAAAGGCTTAAGTTATACGTTTTTTGAATCAGTTGTTATAGTTGTGTGGAAAAGAATGGTGGGTAGGAAGAGGAAGGAACTGAAGTTTTTAGAGGCATTGAAAATAGCAATGTTTTCTCTGCCTAACTAGAAAAGAGAGAGATCAGATGTGAGTTGCTTCAATGTTATCCTCATAGAATCGACTACAGTATTTGAAGTTGAGCGAGACTCATTTCAAAATGAAAGAAGTAATGAAGTTTTGAAATCGTCAGCTTTAGTGGATAGGTGATGAAGCGACGGATAAGTCATAAATGATAAGTAAAGAGAGTTGTGGATAGAAAATATCCCTTAGGACATCGTTATTGATGGATTTAAAAGATAAAAGTTGGTCATTCTTCATAATTGCCATTATAGGAAATTAGAGAGAATGTTTGATGCCCAAATGGAAGATCTGAAATAAAGTCTTTGTGTCAGACTCTTATCAAATGCTCTCGGTATGTCTTAACTCTAGCACCACTGTAAAAGATTTTGCTGAAATGACAAAGAATAGAAGACCATGAATCCGAGATTAGAGATGGATCACAAGTTAGCGCGCGTCCTTTTGGATGCCATATTGGCCAATTAAGATAAAATTTGGAAACTGAAAATATTTGTAAATCTTCCTATCGAGGATAGATTCGAAAACTTTGAATATATAAAAAGGTTAAAACGATAAGACTATGGTTGAGTGGGCTCACTCTTTTCCGACATATTCAATGAATAAAGTTGACAAGCAGAATCAAAATTGCTGTACAAAGGACGGTGCTGCCGGTGCAAGTTTGGGTGATTGAGGAATTAGTTTTCAGAACCACACTCTTGGTTTTAAGCTAATG
>JABUQX010060428.1:17500-20000 GCA_015478945.1 Trachelipus rathkii
TTATTTTTTCTTTTATTGTCTATGCAACCTCTTCCTGCCGGAATTACCCCTCCCCCGCCCCCGATCCCCCTCTGCAGACAACCTTAGTACACACCTAATTCAGGTTCTCTCTTATATTATGATATGGTTTTCTTTCAAGTAAGTAGGACTTTACATATTATGCCTATGTCATAGTTTTTTCAACTTTTTTATCTGTTCGTGTTTTAATAGAAAAGTTTTTGAAAAAGTATATATATTTAATATATTATATATATATATATTATATATATAATATATATTATGATATATCTTATATATATATATATATATATATATATATATATAATATATATATACTATGTGTGTGTGTGTGTGGTGTTGTGTTTGTAGCCATAAAAAAATGGAGCACGAAAGGGGTATAAAAAGACCATTATGGTCTTTGGGAAGCGGTCCAAGCATTTATGTTGTCCTGTCCCCGCAATAAATGTGATCAGAATAAATGAAAGAAACTTCTTTTGAAATTAAAAACGGAAAGGAGGAAGAAAAATTTTTGTTCTTATTATTTAAGTATTGCAGCCTTAGAAAGTTTTTTTTTTTTGTTTTTTTTTTTTTTTTTTGTTTTTTTGTGTCTTTTTTTTTTTTATCATCATTACAAAATTAGTTATTTAAATTTTTTTTTCTTTTTAAAAATTATGTATGAACTGTTACGCTTGAAATATTTCCTTTCTTAAGAGCGGAGATTCCATGGAAGAAGAACAACAACAGGATATTTATATTAACGTTAAGAGGAAATATTTCATTATTGATGTTAATAATAACATTGTATTTTCTTAACGATGGTGAGTGATCTCTTTCATTATCGTATTTTCCGAGAATGTGGAAATGGGAAGTGTAATTCCGCATACTTTGAAAGGAAGTCTGTAATTTGAAGGCAAAGATGACGCAAATGGGTGGAAATAAGTCCGAATTTTTCAGTGGTTTTCCGAGGCGAATAAATTTCCTATATTTGGAACAGATTTCTGGACAATTAAATAAAATTGCAGGAAAACTTTTCTAAAGAGGAAAAAGCGAGAGTAATGGGCCATTCCTGCATATATAATATTTATATATATATTATATAATATATATATATATATATTAATATATAGTTATAATATATATATAATATATATATATATATATATATATATATATATATATATATATATATAGTGTGTGTGTGGTGTGTGTGCGCGCGCGCGCGCGTGCGGGGAAGGGGGGTGTATTCAGTCAGTAAAAGAGTTGGTTGATATTTAGAGCAAGCCAGTTCTGTCATTTTGTAGTATGTGCCATTTATTGAATGTTAAAATGTTGATTTCAAACATTATTCAAATATCGAAACATGCGTAACGAATACTCATAATTTTAGGAAAGGACAATGGAATTTTTTTATTTTAAGATGGAGAGACCGTATTTTACGAAGGGTAAGTAGGCACACTGCCAATGTCTTAAATAAACATTTAGACAATCGTACCAAACCCTATTTAAAATGTCTTCCAGAAAATATTTTCATTAGAACCGCTACTTCTCTCCTCAATGGATTTATTTTACAGAAATACACTTTAATAAATGTTGGAGGCTGACTTCACTTCTTGTCATCAACAAAATTTATTGTGCGGATATTTATAAATGAAGAGGAAAAACTTAAAAAATGAGGGGGGGGGAGGGAAAATCATCGTCGTGTAAATGGCAAACCAAGCCCGAATAATGAATATTCTCAAACAAATAAAAAAAATTTCCCACATCGTGTGTTTGACCAATTAGCATTATAAAATTTACCATTTGAAAAGTTCTGCATCGAATGTGTTTAGTAGGTGCTTTAAGACTTTTTTTTTTTCTTAATTCTCTTCCGAAAAGAAAGCTGGAAGTGGTTTTTTAATTTCCAAAAGGAGAAAGAGTTCGGAGATGTTTTTTCTTAATAGTTGGATAACGAGGCTTACATGCGTGACCTGATGGGCGAAAAGGAAAACACAAACACACAATATCGCTCTTCCACTTTATACTTATCTCAACAAGTGACTGAATATATTATAATATTATTATATATAATATATATATATAATATATTATATATAATATATATATATATATATATATCTATATTATATATATATATCTATATCAATATATATATAATATAATATCTATAGTATATATATATATTATGATATATGATAGTAGAGAGAGAGAGAGACCGAACTTAAGATGTGCTTAAACTGTTGTTATTCGTGAAAACCAAGTGCGTGCTTGCGCACCTACTAGGGAAAAATCCAATATTTTGGGGGTTTTTAAGACTCAAACTTTTAATAGACTGGAGACTATTGAAAATGACATGATTTTCAGTAGTCTGAATCCACTGCAGGATTGTAATAGGAATTGATTGCGTCATCCTATAAAGGATTTAATAGGCCTACTTTTTGTTCCTGAACTTCTTAATTAAAGAAATGGGAAAGAGCGTTTTCATGAAACAGGAAACAAGGAT
>JABUQX010060428.1:22500-25663 GCA_015478945.1 Trachelipus rathkii
TAAATTATTTGAGTCAAAGTAATAACGTGAAGAATAAAGTTTTATCTAACATCATTAATAAGAGAAAAAAAATAAAGGTCGTTATTACTGTTCTTTTCGAAAAGCGAAAATTACGCTCTCGGATTTTAGGCCTAAAATCAAACTCCTTCTACCACAGTGACTTCAAAAGCCAGTCAGCAACAACAAGCCATAGAATGGTGTCCAAACGATCGAAGCTGACTCTTAGGGATCCAAAACAAGAAGTCCACACAAAGAGGGAAAGGCCAAAAACTCCCTCTCCCCAACGCCTTTCCCCCTCTCAGGATGAGGGAACGCCATCTGGTTCTCGCTCCGAAACTGAGATGGAAGCGACGCAATCATCTCGCGCCCCAAAAGAGTAACGCGACGCGGTGCGTCATGAATTGGCAATAGGAGACTCAACCGTTAAGAACACATACAGTCAATTAAACATCGAGTCATTACCTTACACTTTTTGATCCTTATGATGTTTATTAATTGGTTAACGTGCCGACAAGCCGATCTTCTCAAATTAAATTAATCCACATAGAAGATAACACATGAAGGCGTGTTGTTGTGTTTGGTCCATTTGTGTGCCCACAAATTGTGGTCTCCCAAAATAAAGATCACTTTTTCCGCTTCAACTAACTTCATATCGTCTGCTATTATTACAAAATATAGAAGAAGTTTAACGCTCCCATGTCTTAAGGAACAGGATTTTCCGCGATGTGCTGTTATAGCAGGGTGGCATGAGCCGCCTCGACGAATTGGGCCAGTGAATATTCTCCATCGTGTTAAAAGGAGTATTGGGGAATAAAAGCTTCGATGTGTTGGTAGAACATCAACCCCAAATTTGCGATAGACCTCTTCTTGGAGCAGATGCCCCAAAATATTCAGATGTCAGTGTATTCATTAGCCGAAGAAAATGACCTTGTAAGGATGGTCAAAGTTTCAGATGATCTTTATAAGAATTTTGTTCGAAAAGGAAGAAATTATCATCAACCAAACGAAGAACAGACTTGGAGCTCTGTGAATTCTGTACGTAACAAACCAGACTCCGCCTACCTTCTTCCCAACGCGCGCAACCAAGAGCGCCAACATGAAACTGAGAGCAAAAGTGAAGGTCAAATCGCCCACCAGATGGCCCACCTCACAAAAATTGTGACCGAGCTCGCACAGGACTTTCAGCTGTTCATTAAAAACCAAGCGAACTAGCGCTAAAGAGCGAAATAGACCGCCCGCGAGAAAAGTAAGGTACGCTCGACCGAATCAGATTCCGAATGATACAGTAAAGCATTTAATCCCGCTGTCATTCAGTTATGCTTCTATATGCTCGCTATCTCTTCTCTTCAAAAGCTTATAAATGTTGAGAGTAATGAATGTCCTATGTATCCATTAATAATATGGTGAATAACCAGAAAATGTCCATCATCGTCTGGAAACTGCTAACAAGGCTGCGAAATTTACCATCAAATAGCAGCCGTGAAAAACCAACTCACAATAGAAAAGTGAGATTTAGTAATACCCTCCAAGTGATAAGTGACCCTATTACAAACAGTGAGGTGCTTAATGAAATAAACTTACTAAATAAAAGTGCTGAAGGAATTAAATCAAAATTGTATCAATTCAAATAATAACTCTATTAACCTTACCAAATAATAGTGGGAACATAATAACTACTATACTAAACTACTACTACTGACTACCACTACTACTGACTACTCACTACTAATAATAATTAATTCATAATAATAATATATAAAATATAATCATAATAATAATAATAATAATAATGATAACAAATGTGGTGAAAACACAAACTAGATATGAATAACAATATGAACTATACTGATCCAGAAACTGATCAAAATATAGATACAACTACCAGCACTATCCAAACGGAAAATATAAATTCCATTAAAAATAACCATAAAAATGAAAAAAATGAACAAATAAATAAAAACTTTATCAATGAATCATATTCAATTTTCACAAATGTACAAGGAATGCATGATCCTTCTAGTTTAAAGAACTCTAAGAATATAAATATGAGAAGTAGTAGTAGTCCACAAAACGAAAATATATCAATAAATAAAAATATTATATTAAATAATACTGACCTCAATACAGGTCTCGATGCAACTGTCTCAAACGATTTTGGTAATGTACAAACTAATCATTTTATTACTACTGTCAATCCATCGCATGTGGGATACATCTTTTTTAAATCAAATTTATTAAAGGGGGGGAGGGGTGTTATAGATAATACAAGGGAGAATGGGAGCAATGAAGCAAATATCCTGTCAGACCCAACAGATTTGAGTGCTGATGACGAGCGCTGCGTAAGCAGTAAGATAGTTACAGCCGCTGTTGAGGGAGACCATAGGGTTTGCAAGATTGATAATTTGAACTTGTATATTGTCTATGACACACTTAATAAGATCGATTATTTGTTAGACTGCGGATCTGTACACAATATTTTATCTTACAATAATAATGACCATCAAAAAGCGCCAGTAGGTTACCTACTTGCAGCTAACAACTCAAAAATTGCAGTCTACGGTATTAAAAATGTTGAAATCGATCTGGGATTGGGACGTAGATATAGGGATACTTTTTATATAGCTAATGTAAGTACCAACATTTTAGGAATAACCTTTTTAAAGAATTTTGAGATGGGCATTAATTTTAAAGATGATTTGTTATTAGATCAAGTTACGAAAAATACCTTAAATTTGAGTAGAAATGTGAATTTTAATATTAATGAAGCTCCTATTTCTTCTTCTTCAAATCTCTCTCTCTCTCTCCACCTCCTGTGCCTTCTAGTTCTATAAATTTTAATGAGTTATTGTCAAAATATTCTGAGTTATTTGTAAACCCTTATCTCCCCGAAAACCACCACATCAAATTAAAACAAGAAAAAAGGTGGAATGAAATTTTTGAAAAATATAAAAATAAAAATAAGAGAATGAGCACAGCATTAATAGCTGAAGACGGTCAAATAACTACGGACGAAGAAGCCGCCTATATTCCAGAGAGAGTATTAATAGAACTGGCCAACAATTATCCTTATAAAATAGATATAAAAGGACCGCCCGTCTCCCTTAAGCCAAGGAGGGTCCCGCATAAACTTTATGCTCAAACCAAAGCAGAGCTTGACAACCTT
>JABUQX010060429.1:0-7500 GCA_015478945.1 Trachelipus rathkii
ACAGAGAGATTGAAAGTCCCTAGCGTTATTTTCCAATAGGCTGTAATATGTTGTGACAGTTGTAAAAAATGCGCTAGCCCGAACGATCGTCAACTGCTACAAATATTCCTATTGCTTCATTTACAACTGCATATGCACGTATAAAATTATATGAGTTACTTAACAAAGTCAAACAAAGGGCATTGTACTGCGATACAGACTCTTGTATTTTGTCGCTGGAGAAAACGATGAAGTTCCTGAAACAGGAAACTTTTTAGGTGAACTAACAGATGAATAGCAGATTATGGCCCTGGGGCCTACGGTGATTCCTTTGTGTGTACTGGCCTAAGTTTTATGCTGTTAGAATAAGAACCGCTGATGGAAATATAAAATAGATTGTAAAGGCTTAAAGGCCTTACATCCAATAAAGATTACAAAAGATGCTATCAAGTTTTGAAAACTGTTTAAAGTTGGTATACTGATCATAGTTCTGAAATAATAGTACGGCCATGATGAAGGTGCAATTGTATGATATTCAAAAAACCATGTGTTTGCAGTGAAAGCAAGTGAATTGAAATACAAATGTATTAATGTCGATGAATGATGACGCACGAAACGATGACCTACCTCATAAAATAGGCAGCTCGAATAGACGAGTCACAGAATCCTAATGCTAATTTACACGGGAGTAACAGAGGAGGGTTATGTATTAGTATTCCTACTTACATTTTCAACCCGGAAATACGGAGGGTGTTCGTATTGTAGCCGGGACCGAAGATGAATCAACATACAGCTGATAAGCGGTTTTCTATCAAAAATTCTTTTCGAACAGTATCCTAATGGGTTTACAGGGCACGTTGATTCATTTAATATATTATAAAGTATTTAAAATAAATATTGTTACAATGTTTATTGTTTTCATGTACAAATATTCTGAATAATAAAATGTAAATAACAAATTTTTTTATTACCTCTATTTATTTTCAACCTTTGCGATAATATAGAAATGTGTGTGTGTGTGGTGTGCTGTGTGTGTGTGGTGTGTGTGTTTGTGGTGTGTGTGTGTTTTGGGTGTTTGTGTGTGTGGGTGTCGTGTTGTGTGTGTGTGTGTGTGTGTGTGTGTGTGTGGGTGTGTGTGTGTCGTGGTCGCCACTAAATCCTCCCGGGATAGTATAATTTTAACCCGTCTCTTTGGAATTCTCTGATTGTATCTACTTAAAAACCTTCTCTTGACCCAGCCTCATACCCTTATCTGAATTTTTCATCTGAACCTAGACACTCTTCAACGTAGATCTCCTAATTTAATGCCTGTGTTATCTTTTATTTTTCCCTTTGGGTTGATAGCTACAAAGGGTTTTGTCTTCACCATCTCTAGAGGGGTATTCTTAAGTGTTCTATGATAAGACCTATTATAAGAATAAGCCAAGTCTTGCAGTATATCGAAATATTTAAATGTATTCATCTTCGTGAAATACCTATGCATTCTTTCTTTTATAGTTCTTTGTACTCTTTCAACTATTGCGGCTTTATTAACTGAAAATGTGTTGTAATACCCTATGTCATACTCAGTAACTATTTCTTGAAACTCTTTGCCTAAAAATTCTGTACCTTTATCTGTCCATATCATTTGGGGATATCTGCCATCTTCATTTATAATTTCTCTTACTACACCAGCAACAGTTTTTGACTTTTTATCCTTTAAAGCCCTTAACCATAAATACCTGGAATATACATCTATCACAAAAAGAATGTATTGATACCCTTCATTGTAAGATTTATATTTTATCATTTCAGTTAAATCAAGTTGCCAGACGTTATCTAAATGACGGGCTATGGTTTTTCGTGTAGGAAACTTTTTTCGTATAGGTTTATGAAGGGTAAAAGCATCCTCACCTTGTAAATATTTTTTCAATTCTTTTTTATTAATGTGAGGAAACTTTGAAGCGAACATTGAAAAACCACCATAACTGTATGGCTGTTTCACATCAAAGTAATATTTATCGACCGCCTCCTTAGCTTCCATGATTCACAATGACATTATCAATAAAAAACATATTCATTTATACTGAAAGGTGACATAAAAACAAAATGTATATGAAATATTTTATTTTAACTACAAAATAATATTAACTATTTTTAATTACAAGTCTAAAAACATAGCAGATGTATACAGAAAGATAACATAACTTATATATACATTATTTTAAATTACAAACAATACAATCATATAAAAAAGCCCAATAAATAATTATGAACTAATCCATTTTGATGCAGGGATGTTTTTTTTCTATTCTACCTGCACTTGGCGTGATGTTGTTTCTATTTAGCAACTTAATTGGCTCGATGCAAAAGAAGTACCAGAAGGACTCGCATCTGGTCTAGGAGACATTGGAATATTATCCAGATCCGCTAATCTTTGTTTATTCTGGATTAAAGTTCTCGGGAAAATTAATAGTCTGAAGTTCTTGTTTGATCCTATTCCAGCCTGTACAGGAGCCTTCTTCCAATCACGCGAAGAGATGCGGATATCAAGTCAACAATATTGGAACCAGCTATTGCTTCTCCATCAATAATGATTTGACCGAGCTGTTCCATGTAATTGCTGATCTTTTAAAATATTAATATAGAGCTAAACCGTTTTCTTATCTTCTCATTGGTAAAGCTTTCCTTGAGGACATGTTTAAAATTATCTTCTCTCTTCACTTCAATCTTAGGTATCTGGGTGCTGGAGCTGATCTTCTTAGGTGAATTAAATAAAAGCTTTAGATGAACTAATTTTTGTAATAGGCATTTTGATAATAGGATTCGTTTTTTCGTGAATGTTTAACATCAGAGTTAATATTCGATAACAGTTTCCTTCTCGTAATTAATTTATGCTGTTTCACTTTGCGGATCATATAAAGCTCAAAGGTTTGCTGTTGAATCAATGGTTTGATAAGGGTTTACCGCAATCTGTTTGTTCGAAACGTTGTTGTTTTGTTGTTGTTGTTGTTGTTGTTGTTGTCTGTTGTTGTTTTGGGCTGTTGTTGTTGTTGTTGTTGTTGTTGTTGCTGTTTGTTGTTGATGTTGATGTTTTGTTGTTGTTGCTGTTGTAGAGGTAGGGTTCCTGTGTTATATTTCAACTTCTCATAATCGCTGTAGGGTAAAACTACTATCTTCATCTTTTTACCCAAGTGTATGGATATATATTCAGCACGTTTCTGGAAAAGAATCACTTTTTTAGGCATATGCATAAATTATTTATCCTTTATTCTTTAATTAATAATGTATTTAATTATTTATGACCAGATGTATTTACAAATGCTTTTTAAATAATATATATATAATATAAATATATATTAAGAAAAAAATCTACTAGCTGGAATAAGTTTATTGATTTGAAAAATCTCATTGTAGAATATAAAAAGAAAAACTTGGTTAATTGATACTACGAAATCTAAGAATGAAGTCTTAAAGTGTTGTCGTAGAGCTTTTGATGTTATGAATGCCCCATGCGAGTAGCTTCGTCGATTGTAATATATAACTCAGCTCCCCAAATCTATACAGTGTTGTCAAAGTCGCATTTTAAGATGCGTCCATTGCAAAACCACCAGTTTGTTTAATAAATATAATAAGTATTCAGAATCTAAGAATGTGTCTTAAAGTGTTGATCGTAAGAGCTCATCGAATTATATGTAACTCAGCATCCAAATCTATACAGTGTTGTCAAATCGCCTCTGTATGATGCGCCGTTGCCAAACCTACCAGTTTGTTTAATAAATATAATAAAATGTAAATAATAAAGTTATTTTTATTAGACTTTTCATTTATTTATCTTCATTTTTCATGTTGATATTTTCTGAAAGGGAGCGGGAGTCTAAAACGGAATAAGCCTAAAAATAATAATAATAATAATAATAAAACTACTGTTTAAGATAAAAACAGATGTTAAGTAAGAACATAAGGGGAACAAAGTAATAAATCTCGTTACCCTTCACATGTGTCAAAAGATATTAAGATTAATGAGTCATTCCTCGAATTTCATTGGCTGTCCGTGATGGCATAGCAAATACAGTTCTCTGATTGGCTATCCCTTGAGCGTACTAAAATTGCGTAATGTATAGGTGTCTGGTAGAGAACAATTTACCTACCAATGTTTTAGTTGTGGACCTGCAGGGAAAGTGATCGCACGCTATATAGGTGTTGTGAGATCTATGTGGATAATAATAATAATACATAATATAATAATAATAATAATAATAAATAATAATAATAATAATAATAATAATAATAATAATAATATAATATTTTGTGCGGTTGTGCATAGTTAAGATTGAGATTACTATGTCGACTTCTGTTGGTAAGTTGAAACTTCTAATTTTAGTTACCTGGTTAATGAATGCTGTATGTCAGTTAGGCTAGGATGAGATATATTTTTGTTTCGGTTATACAATAAGACGTGTGTAATGAAATTCAAAATGTATTGCATAGGGCCTAATGTTTCGAAAAGAAGAGTATTTTTTCATTTAAACTTGAACCTTTGATATAATTTAACAACAACAACGACAACCAACAACAACAACAACAACACAACAACAACACAACAACAACAACAACAACAACAACAACATCATCAACAACTGTAACAAATGCTACAGCAACAACAGCATTTCAACTACAACAACATCAACAACTGCAACAAATACAACAACAAACGCGACATTTCAACAACAACAACTACAGCAAAGAATTTATTTTTATGTTATGTCTATACAAAAAGATACTTATAATATGACTTGAATCAATAGATCAATAGATCAATAGATATGGAAGGGGTAGGAGGGTGTGGGTTGGGTGGTTTTGCATTACTGATTTACTGCGTACAGGTACAATGAAAAATGCTAATTCAAAATTAATATTGAAAGCAAATTTTTTTCAGTAAAAACAAAATGTTTTAAAGAAAGAAAACAAAAATAAATAAAAATTTGAAAAATAAAGTTCGAAAAATAAATTAAAATAAATTTTTTTAAAAAAATTAAAATAAAAAAAATTAAACATGAAGTATAAATGTAAAATAAAACTTATAAAAAAAAAAAGTTAGAAAAATAAATTAAATAAAAAAAAAAAAAAAAAAAAAAATTAAAATAAAAAATTAAACACAAAGTATAAATGTAAAATAAAACTTATAAAAAAAAAAAAGTTAGAAAAATAAATTGAATTAAAAACAAAAAATTAAACACAAAGTTTAAATGTAAAATGAAACGTATAAAAAATAAAGTCAGAAATAAAATGGAATAATAGGACAAAACAAAAATTTATATAGTTAACGTGTTAATAAATATGATTATTTTGATGTTGAAAATATTAAATGTCAATCTTCAACATTTATGAAAACGGTTTATTTGCAAGATGCAATGCAATTGACGACATGTACATGTTAGAACAGAAGCACTTATGTGCTATTGTATTATTAAACGAATGTTTAATAACTCGGCACCGCACCGGCTCCAGCACCGGTGCCGATACCAACTCTGTCTCCTTCTCAGACTCTTTCCTTCCTTATTCTTCCTTCTCTGAATCCTCATTCCTCCTTTCTTCCTCTGTTTTGCATTCCATGCATTTTTTTTTCAGTCGGGACCCCTCCGTTGGGGGTCCCAGACACCCTTTACGGACTTATAACCGTCATTTTCAAGTTCTACCCCCCCCCCCCCTTTTTAAAAAAAAATTAAACACAATAATATATTTTTTGGGGAAAAATAAAAAAAATATAAAAAAAATTATGGGACTAAAAGAATATTTATTAACTTAGCACCGCACCGGCTCCAGCACCGGTGCCGGTGCCAACTCCGACTCCTCTGACTCAGACTCCTTCTCCGACTCTTTCCTTCTCTGACTCCTCCTTCCTCCATCCTTCTTCCTCATTCCTCCTTTCTTCCTCTGTTTTGCATTCCATGCATTTTTTTTTCAGTCGGGACCCCCCTCCGTTGGGGGTTCCAGACACCCTTTACGGATTTATAACCGTCATTTTCAAGTTCTACAGTTCAATAACATATATTTTGATTGTAAATATGGGCACTAAACGAATATTTATTAACTTAGCACCGCCCCGGCTCCAGCACCGGTGCCGATGCCAACTCCGACTCCTCTGACTCCGCTTCTTCCTTCCTTATTCTTCTTCCTTCTCCTTCCTCCATCCTTCCTCCTTTTTCCGCCATCTTCCTTTCTTCTTCCTCTGTTTTGCATTCCATGCATTTCTTCTTCTTTTTTCAGGAGGGGGACCCCCCCCCTCCGGGGGAATCCCTGAACTCCGAATCCGAATCCGACTCCAACTCCGTCTCCAACTCCGAATCCTCTACCCAGCCTCCAAATTTCAGCCTTCTACGATCAATTTAATTTTTAGGGGGGTTGCGTCCCCCCCCTTAAGGGGGGGGGCGTAGGGGTACGTAATCCTGTGCGGGGCGGGGCCATATACGGTTATAATATATATTTATATATATTTATTTATTTTTTATTTATTTATTTATTTATTTATTTATTTATTTATTTATATTTATTAATTTATTTATTAATTTATTAATTAATTTAATTATTTTATTAATTTATTTAATTAATTTAGTCATTTTTATTGTTTCGAAAAAAAGCTTCGCTTTTTTTCGTGGGGGAGGGGGGCGGAGGGGGCGCGAGGGAGAGGAGACCCCTAATTCCCACGCTAATTAATATTTTCCCACTCCCGGTCGGAACCCATCTTTAACTACGATTAATCGACTGAATTTTAAATAATTTTCTTTCGATTATATTTTTTAGTGTCAAAAGCCAACCAGAGCACGTAGAAAGACGATTTAAACATCGAAATAGGGGTAATCGATTACGATAAATCGATTGGAACCATCAAAAATGATCTGTCGATCATTTAAAACCTTCTAGGAACCAAAAAACCCCTCTGGGGGGCTCCGCCCCCTTTTGGGGGGTAAAACCCTTGAGTTCAGGCTCAGAACCTCGGAAGTCGGTCTTCCAGTACCTTATCGGTCTCTACGGACCTTAAAAAACGCCTAACCTTGACAACGTCAAGCCTTGAAAAAACGGATGTTGCAAAAATGTTGCTTGCAACATGTGCAACTTCGGTTTGCACCCTTCGGAATGTCAGTTTTATTTAAATCTATGTAACCTGTCCTTGCTTATGCATACATATTTATAAATTTTATATATATATATATATATATATTTTATTTATTATATATATATATATATATATATATATATATATATATATATATATATATATATATATATATATATATATATATATATATGAAGTGGCAGGAGTGCTGGGAGTGATCTCATTTTCTTCTTCCTCCACTTCGCGAGTTATAGTTGAAGTTCTTTTCGTATAAGCCCGGTTTACCTTGCAAAACCTAAGTAGAACATCTAGATACTAGTTTCTTGCTGCCTTCTTTCATCTAAGAGGGGCTACTTGCGGCTAGTCAACCATAAACACAAGTAGTTATAACCCTTTTAAACTTATGACTTTATAATAAGGAATAT
>JABUQX010060429.1:15000-25567 GCA_015478945.1 Trachelipus rathkii
GATGGTGATGTAACCTCATTGTTAACAAAGTTACATGACCCTGCATCCCCATGGGGGATGCTGGCCCCCTCAAACATTAAATATTGACGTAAAAAGCTGAAACTCGGTATATACCCATCATATAAGGTACTCACATCATATATGGGTTAAATAACCGTACACACCCAAAGGGGGGTCCCCAGCCCCAAACTGAAATATTGACATAGAACAACGAAACTTGGAATACATCTTTCTTATGATGTATCATCGATACAGAAAAGAAAAAAGAAAAAATAAAAAAAAAAAAAAAAAAAAAAAAAAAAAAAAAAAAAAAAAAAAAAAAAAAAAAAAAAAAAAAAAAAAAAATTAAATTTTTTTTAAAAAAATAAAAAAAAAATTTAAAAAACAAAAATTAAACATTTTTTATTCTTTTTAAGTTTATAACCTTAAAAAAATTTACGTTTTTTATATAAATAAAATTACCCTCCAGAGCCTCTGGAGCCTCTGGAGCTCCCCTGCCTCCCCAGCCCCTCCTCAGTCTCACAAACCCTTCCCATCTATGATCTTTGATTCAATGTCATTTTTGAATAATATAATAAATATTTTTCATTTATTTTTGTTTTATATGCATTAAACAATTTGTTTTTACTAAAATTTTACGCTTTTCATATTTATAACTTAAGAAATTTGTGTTTTTACATACCCTAACCTGTAAATCAGTAAATCAAACCACCTACCCCTCCCCATCAATGAATATATGCTAACGTAACAAAGTTTTCACATCAATAAAGCAAACATAGCATCACCTGAACTATGAATATAATGTACACTCACAAACCTAACACCTCTTAAACATGAATAAACAGTTAACATTAACAAAGTTCCATACCTAACAACAGTAAAGTAACTAACATTGAGCGCAGAACGTAACCTACTTACACTTTTTTCTAAAATATCACTGATATTTTTACATTAACATAGTAACATTTAACAAAAAATTTATAGTAACAGTGTGTAATTATCATACAGATCAATGAATATAGGCTAACGTAACAAAGTTTTCACATCAATAAAGCAAACATAGCATCACCTGAACTACGAATATAATGTACAACGACAAACCTAACATACCTTAAGCATGAATAAGCAGTCAACATTAACAAAGTTTCATACTTAACAACACTAAAGTAACTAACATTGAACGCAGAACGTAATCTACTTACACTTTTTTCTAATAGGATGTATATAGAGGGGGTCGCCCCCGAGGGTGGACGCTGATATTGCGCTTACGCCCTTGTGGCGTCTTCCATGCGGGTGAGATTAGGCCTAACAAGCGTTCGGGCGACCGACCACCTGGAGGTCAAACAGACCGAAGGTCTGTTTGGCCGACAGACGCAGACCGAGCGCGCGTGCGCATACACATACACATTATTATTATTATTATTATTACGTCGAAGATTCGATTTCCGAAGGAAATCGAATCTGAGTCGAAAAACGATTCCTGTAAGGAATCGTTTTTTTACGCACTCCGACTTCGCTTTCCGCCGCGGTTGCTTCTTCGCATCCGGTTTTGACTCCGACTCCGAACGCAAGCCTGCCTCCGACTCCGAACTTATCGTATCGTGCTAAAATTTGGAGGGTAGGTAGATGGTAACACAACCTCAGTGTATACGAAGTTACGCCCCCCTGGGTTCCCCCGAAGGGGGACCCCACCCCATAAAAAAAAATTAAATTGATCGTATAAAGCTGAAATTTGGTGAGAGGATTCAGAGTGTAATTTCTAGAAAGACTTGTTATTGGAATCTGAGGAGTTGGCTCTGGCACCGGTGCTGGAGCCGCTGCGGTGCTGAGTTAATAAACATTCGTATAACAACAATGTTGATGTCTTTATATATGTTATCGAGTCTGTAGATTTTGAAAATAATGGTTTCAGAACCATCAAGAAAAAAATAAATAAAAATAAATAAATAAATAAATAAATAAATAAATAAAATTTCTTATTCTTTTTATGTTTATAACTTACAAATTTATGTTTTTACATACCCTAAATCAGTAAATCAGTAAATCAAGCCACAATCCAAGCACCCTCCTGTCCAATCGTAATCTATTGATCTATTGATCTATTGATCTATTGATTAAGGTCAAATTTTTTACTAAAATTGTAACGTTTTACATACCCTAAAGCAGTAAATCAGTAAATCAAACCACCATCCAGCCCCCATCCCGCCACCCTCCTATCCAGTTGTGATCTATTGATCTATTGATCTATTGATTCAAGTCAAATTTTTTACTAAAATTGTAACGTTTTACATACCCTAAAGCAGTAAATCAGTAAATCAAACCTACCCTCCCTCGCCCTACCCCATCCTCCTGTCCATTTTGATCTTTTGATTATTGATCTCATTGATTCAAGTTACATTTCGAGTATCATTTTTGGATAAACATAACATAAAAATCAAGTTCTTTATACACTGATCAACGAATATATGTTGACGTAACAAAGTTTTCACATTAATGAAGCTTACTTAGCATCATCTGACCTAAGAATATAACTCACAAAGACAAACTTAACACATCTTAAACATGAATAAACTGTTAACGTTAACAAAGTTCCTTACTTAACAACAGTAAAGTAACTAACATAGCATACAAAGACGTAACCTACTAAAACTTTTTCTAACATATCGCTGTTATTTTACATTAACATAGTAACATTTAACAAAAAATTTACCACAACCATGTGTAATTATCAATACGAGATCATGAGTATCTCTAACGTAAGCAAAGTTTTCACAATTAATAAAGTTACTTAGCATCATCTGAACTATGAATATCAACCCACAACGACAAAGCTTAACAACATAAACATGAAAATAAGCAGTCAACCATTAACAAAGTTCCACACTTAGCAGCAGTGAAGTAACTAACAAAGCATACAAAGACGCAACCTATTCACACTTTTTCTAACATATCACTGATATTTTTACATTAACATAGTAACTTTTAACAAAATTTCTAACAACAGTAATTATCATACAGCTCAATGAGTATCTTAACGTAACAAAGTTTTCAACATCAATAAAAGCAAACATAGCATCCACTGAACTAAGAAAATAAATGTACAACGACAAACCTGACATACCTTATCGCCGAATAAGCCAGTCTAACATTAACAAAGTTCCACCACTTAACACCAGTAAAGTACATAACATGGTATCAAACGTAACCTATTTCTTACTTTTTTCAAGCGCATATCTCTTAACATAACAATGTTAACTTTACATTAACATTTTAATGTTTATAACATAAAAAATTTATCCACAACATTGGTTAATTATCCTACTGATCAACGAATATACTCTACCGTAATAAAGTTTCCACATCAATAAAGCTTACATATCAAATGAACTAAGAAAATAATGTAGAACGACAAACCTAAACACAACTTACAAGCGAATAAACTGTTAACATTAACAAAGTTCCACACTTACACCGTAAAGTAACTAACATGCTATGCAAAACGTAACCTATTCTTATTTTTCAAGCATATCTCTAACATATTACGTTAATCTTACAATGGACAAAAAAAAATTTAAGCAAAAAAAAAAAAATGTTATCATAAAACATGTTGATTATCAACTGATCAACGAATATATCCTAACGTAACAAAAGGTTTCCGACAGCAATAAAGCTAACAAAGCGTAACGTGAACTAAGAATATAATGTACAACGACCAAACCTAACACAACTTCATCACGAATCAAACTGTTAAAATTTACACAAAAGTTCCGCACTAACACAGTAGTAGCTTAACCATTGCATTGCAACAACCGTAACCTATCATACTTTTCAAGGGATATCTCTAACATAATTACGCTAATCTTACAAAGACACAGTAAACATTTAGCAAAAAATTGTATCATAACCTTGTCGATTATCCACTACAGACCAACGACTATATCTACGTAACCAAGTTTCTTTAACATTATCATAGGTAATATTTAACAAAAATTTATCAATAAACCTTACCTAAATAATCATAATCCCCAGCACATAGGTGATAACATAAGTTTTATTCCAAATATACCAATAAAATAACAAAGTTTATCCAAACATCAACAATAAAAATAACGTCTTTGAAAAAATATCTTGCGTAAAGTGTAAATAGTTTACCGAAAATTAAAGCAGTAATCAGTAATCAAACCATCCGCGTCTCCCTGCCCTCCCTACCTCTCCTGTCCCATGTCCTTTTGATCTTTCGATCTAAATGATTCGGTCACATATCGCAGTACCTTACCGGTTAAACATATTCAAAAATAAGTTTCTTTATATACTAACCAACGAATATAATGCTAACGTAACATTGTTTTCACATTAAATAAAGCTAACAATATCATTACCAAGAACTAAGAATATAATGCACAATGACAAAAAACTAACACACCTACCCTACACACGAATAAACTACTAACATTTAACAAAAAGTCCACACTTAACACCACTAAAGTCCTTGCACAGCATACAAAACGTAACCTATTCACAACTTTCTCAAACATATATCTATAACATATCATTTTTAATTTTACATTAACACTATTGATCTAAGGTCACATTTCGAGTATCTTTCTAATAAACATAGCAACAAAAATGTTCTTTATGTAACTAAACAGCGATATATGCTACATAACAATGTTTTCACATTAATAAAGCTTAACATAGCATCATATAAACTAAGAAAATAATGTATAACGACAAACTTACACAACTTACGCGCTAATAAACAGTTAACATTAACAAATTCCACACTTAAACCAGTAAAGTACTACCTTGCACATACAAAACGTAACCGTATTCATCACTTTTTCCAAGCATATCTCTTAACATTTCAACTAAGAATAACATTGAACTTAATCATTTAACAAAATTTATCATAACCATGTCTAATTATCATACAGACTGACGAATAATGTAAACATAAACAAGTTTTTATCCCTAAACATACATAAAATAGTTCTTTGAATAAATATATGGTAAGTGTAATACTTTACCAGAATTTAAAGCGTAAATCAGTAAATAGTAATCAAACCACCCGTCCCGGCCCAGCCCTATCCCCCCCTTCCCTCCATGCCCTTTTGATCTATTGATTTATTGATTAATGTCAATATTTCGAGAATCATTTCGACTAAACATAACAACAAAAATAAGTTTTTCATATACTAACCATCGAATATATGCTAACGTAACAAGTTTTTTTACACTTAATTAATATAACAAACATAACCTGAACTAAGATATAATGTACAACGACAAAAACTAACACACCATACGTACTAAATAAACTACTAACATTACAAACTTCCGCACTTAACAACGGTAAAGTACCTAACACTTCGTACAAAACGTAACCTATTCCACTTTTGTCAAGCATTCTCTAACATATCATTGTTAATTTTAAATTAACACGGTAATATTTAACAAAAATTTAAGTATAACCTGTTACATCATCATACTGACCAACGAATATAATGCTAACGTACAATTTTTTTTTTTACATCAACTTCGTCAATATTAAACAAAAATTCATCATAACTCGTCTAAAATATATCATAACTCCAACGAATAATGCTAAGACAAACAAAGTTTTAACCTAACCATACATAAAAAAATAACAAAATTTATCCTGACATAAACATAAAAAAATAAAGTTCTTTGAAAAATTATCACAGTAAAGCTCTATATTTTTACTGATTTTTAAGGACAGTAAATTAGTAACAATCAAACGCATCCAACTCAAGCAGTTTCCCCTACCCATCCATTCGCTAGATCTATTGAACTATTGATCCTAAGTCATATTTCGAGTATCATTTTGGATAACATAAATAAAAATAAGTTCTTTATATACTGACCTATGAATATATACTTACGCAACAAAGTTTTAGCGTCAATAAAGCTAACATATATAACCTGAACTAAGAATAATACAGTACAATGCAAACCTAAAACATATCGCGTAATGAATAATTCCGCTAAAATCCTGAAATTCCTACTTATTCAAAGGTAAAGTACCTAACAGGTCATACAATACTCGACATGTTCCCACTTTCCCGCATATCCACAACAGGTAAAGACGTATTATCTAAAAAAATCCCTTAACAAAGTGAGGCAATCTATCAAAGATACGCTGCATCTTGAACTATGAATTGACACATCTTCCATCAAAGTGTCACTCGTTTCGAGAATAACATCATTTGAACTATGAATAAGCGTAGACATTAGCAAAATTCTCGGCAAACCTAACATTACTCAACAAAATCTTAACATAGCCTCACGTTTCTAACATATCATCGCCAGTTAACACAGTAATATCTTACAAAACTCATCATTTCTCTAACAAATCAGTGTTAATTTCACACAGTCATAGTAATATTTAACATAACGTACCTAACTTACGAATAAACAGCTTTCATTAACCAAGAGTATCTAAAGCAACACATCACCTCCCGAGAGAAAACCCAATGGGATGCGCCCCTTGAAAGGGTGTGAATCCTGAGAGGGGATCACCCCGAAGGGGTGTAAGCGGGCATTACCCCTCACTGAGGCCCAAAACCCGCTTACACCCCTTCGGGGTGATCCCCTCTCAGGATTCACACCCTTTCAAGGGGCGCATCCCATTGGGTTTTCTCTCGGGATGTGATGTGTTGCTTTAGATACTCTTGGTTAATGAAAGCTGTTTATTCGTAAGTTAGGTACGTTATGTTAAATATTACTATGACTGTGTGAAATTAACACTGATTTGTTAGAGAAATGATGAGTTTTGTAAGATATTACTGTGTTAACTGACGATGATGTGTTAGAAACGTGAGCCTAGGTTAAGTTTTTGTTGAGTAATGTTAGGTTTGCCCGAGAATTTTGCTAATGTCTACGTTTATTCATAATTCAAATGATGTTATACTCGAAACGAGTGACACTTTGATGAAGATAGTGTCAATTCATAGTTCAAGATGCAGGTATCCTTGAATAGATTGGCCACTTTTTTTAAGGGAATTTGTTAGATAATCGTATTTACCTGTTGCTGAAATGATGGAAAAGTGGGAATGTCGAGTATTGTATGCGCTGTTAGCTACTTTTACCTTGATAAGTAGGGAATTTTTCAAGGATGTTAGCGGAATTCTTCATAGCGAGGTATGTTAGTTTGCATTTGTACATTATAATTCTTAAGTTCAGGTTCTTGATATGTTAGCTTCTAATTGACGCTAAAATTTTGTTGCGTAAGTATATATTCGTAGGTAGTATTAAAGAACTTATTTTTATGTTATGTTTATCCAAAATGATACTCG
Organism: Trachelipus rathkii; assembly: GCA_015478945.1. Taxonomy (NCBI): domain Eukaryota; kingdom Metazoa; phylum Arthropoda; class Malacostraca; order Isopoda; family Trachelipodidae; genus Trachelipus; species Trachelipus rathkii. The sequence goes on from JABUQX010060429.1 coordinate 22,317, forward strand.
AAATATGAACTTAGAATCAATAGTTAATAGATCATAGGCCGAACTGGATGGGTAGGGAACTGGCTGAGTTTGATTGGTTTGATTTACTAAAATTACTGCCTTAAAATCAGTAACTATAGAGCTTTACTGTGATATTTATTCAAAGAACTTTTTTTTATGCTATGTCAGGATAAAAGTTTTGTTATTTTTTATGTTATGGTTAGTTAAAACTTTGTTGTCTTTACAATTATTCGTTGGGATTATGATATTTAGACGAGGTTATGATGGATTTTTTTTAAAATATTACGAAGTTGATGAAAAAAATTTGGTAACGTTTGCATTATATTCGTTGTCAGTATGATATTTAGACAGGGTTATACTAAATTTTTGTTAAAATATTACGATGTTAATGTAAAATTAAAAATTGATATGTTTAGAGATATGCTTGAAAAAGTGGAATAGGTTACGTTTTTGTACGAAGTGTTAGGTACTTTTACACCGTTGTTAAGTGCGGAAGTTTGTCTAATGTTAGTAGTTTATTAGTACGTATGGTGTGTTAGTTTTGTCGTTGTACATTATATTCTTAGTTCAGGTTATGTTTTTGTTAGATTTATTAATGTAAAAAACTTTGTTACTTTAGCATATATTCGTGTTTAGTCATATACAAAACTTATTTTTGTGTTATGTTTAACTCCAAGATGATACTCGAAATATGAAATTAATCATAGAATCATATAGATAACAAGGGCATGGACGGCTGGGTAGATGGGCTGGGGCGGGACGGGTGTTTGATTTCTGATTTACTTGATTTACTGCTTTCAAATCGGTAAAGATTACACTTACCATGATCTTTTATTCAAAGACCTTATTTTTTATGTTATGTTTAGGATAAAACTTTCGTTATGTTTACAGTTATTCGTCAGTCTGTATGATAATTCTAGAATTAATTATGAATAAATTTTTGTTAAAATATTTATGTTTCAATGTAAAGATTAACGTTAATATGTTAGAGTTATGCTTGGAAAAAGTATGATAGGTTACGTTTTGTATGCAATGTAGTTATTTAACTGTGTTAAGTGTGGAACTTTGCTAATGTTAACTGTTTATTAGCGCGTAAGTTGTGTTAAGTTTGTCGTTTTATTACATTATTTTCTTAGTTTATATATGCTATGTAGCTTTATTAATGTGAAAACATTGTTATGTTAGCATATATTCGCTGTTTAGTAATATAAAGAACTCATTTTTGTGCTATGTTTATTAGAAAATGATACTCGAATGTGACCTGAATCAATAATAGTGTTAATGTAAAATAACAATGATATGTTAGAGATATGCTTGAGAACAGTGTGAATAGGTTTACGTTTTGTATGCAATGCTAGGTACTTTATTGTTGGTAAGCTGTGGAACTTTGTTAATGTTAGATTTTTATTCGTGTGTAGGTGGTGTTAGTTTTTTTGTCATTGTTGCATTATATTCTTAGTTTTGGTAATGCTATGTTAGCTTTATTTAATGTGAAAACATGTTACCGTTAGCATATACTTCGGTTGGTTATGTATATAAAGCAACTTATTTTGTACTAATGTTTTAACCGTATGGTACTCGATATGTGACCTGAATCATTAGATCGAAAGATCAAAGGACATGGACAGGATGGGTAGGGAGGGGCAGGAGGGGACGGGTGGTTGATTTACTGATTTACTGGTTTTAAATTCGTAAACTATTACACTTTACAAGATATTTTATTCAAAGAACTATTTTATGTTATGTTTGGATAAAACTTTGTTTATTTTTTATGTTTATGTTTGGATAAAACTTTACTGTTTGCAAACTATTTGCTGGGATTATGATATTTAGGTAAAGTTTATGATAAATTTTTGTTAATATTACTATGATATGTAAAAAACTTGTTACGTTGTTAGCATATAGTCGTTGGTCTGTATGATATTCGGGACAAGGTATGATACATTTTTTGCTAAATTGTTACTGTTCTTTGTAAGACTTTAGCGTTAAATATGTTTAGAGATATCCCTGAAAAGTAGAATAGGTTTACGTTTTGCATGCCATGTAGCTACTTTCTGGTGTTAAGTGCGCGAACTTTGTTAATGTAACAGTTTATTCGTGTGTAAAGTGTGTTAGGTTTTGTCCGTTGTACAATTTTTCTTAGTTCACGTTACGCTTTGTTAGCTTTATTGATGTGGAACTTGTTACGGTTAGAGTATGATTCGTTGTCAAGTTTCATAAAAAAAATACCATGCTGAATACATTTTTTTTTTTTTTTGCTAAATGTTACTGGGTCAGTGTAAGATTACGTTAATATGTTTAGGAATATGCTTGAAAAATAAGAATAGGTTACGTTTTGCTACAGATGTTAGTTACTTTCTGGTGTTAAGTGTGGAACTTTGTTAATGTTACAGTTTATTCGTGTGTAAGTTGTGTTAGGTTTGGCTTTGTACCATTATTTTTCTTAGTTCATTTACGCTATGTTAGCTTTATTGATATGGAAACTTTTTACGTTAGAGTATATTCGTTGATCAGTAGGATAATTAAACCATGTTATGATAAATTTTGTTAAATATTAAATGTTAATATAAATTAACATTGTTATTTTAGAGATATGCTTGAAAAAGTAAGAATAGGTTACGTTTTGCATACCACTGTTAGGTACTTTACTGGTGTTAGTGTGGAACTTTGTAATGTTAACAGTTTATTCATGCATGAGGTATGTCAGGTTTTTGTCGTTGTACATTATAATCGTAGTTCAGTTGATGCTACTTTGATGCTATGTTTGCTTTATTGATATGAACAACTTTGTTACGTTAGCATAACTCCTTGATCTGTATGATAATTACCACGGTTGTGGTAAATTTTTGTTAAATGTTACATGTTAATGTAAAATATCAGTGATATTTAGAAAAGTGTGAATAGGTTGCGTCTTGTATGCTTTGTTAGTTACTTCACTGCTGTAAAGTGTGGACTTTGTTAATGTTGACTGCTTAATTCATGTTTAAGATGTGTTAAGTTTTGTCGTTGTATTATCTTCATAGTTCAGATGATGCTAAGTAATCTTTATTAATGGTGAAAACTTTGTAACTTAAGAGTAACTCATTGATCTGTATGTAATTCACATGGGTTGGGGTAAAAATTTTTTTGTTTAAATGGTTACTATGTTAATGTAAATAACAGCGATATGTTAGAAAAGTGTAAGTAGGTTACGTTTTTGTATAATATGTTAGTTACTTTACTGTTGTTAGTAAGGCAAGTCTTGTCTGTGT